>OX381709.1:7388831-7535703 GCA_947462335.1 Harmothoe impar | reverse complement strand
GAGGGGGAGGGAAAGGAGGGGGGAGGGGAGGGAGGGGGGGAGGGAGGGAAGGGGGATGGGAGCAGACAGACAGAGGCAAGGGAGGACAGACAGAGACATAGAGGCAGGGAGGGACAGATGCTAGGAGGGAGGGACAGACTAAAACAGACAGGTACAGGGAGGGACAGAGACAGACAGAGGCAAAGAGAGACAGACAGACAAAGGACTGGGAGAGACAGAAAAGGGTAGAGACGCCTGAAGGGGCAGGGAGGGACAAAAACATACAGAAACAAGGAGACAAGATGACTGCCAATTTGCTAAGGGCCAAGTCATTTACTACTATAGCTGGGGGCCGGGGCTTGGTGGATTTTCACAAAACGGCAATTTTAGCCAGTTACCCAAAAGTAATCCTGACCTCCGCCCCCCCCCCCCCGCTACATTTAGATTTTTGAGTAATGCCCTCCTCCAAAATAACGCATGCACCTGTTGGATTATGCATGTTGGCAGGTATTTAAATGGACCCTTTTTAATTTTGACCCCCCCCCCCCGCGTGGAGGGCTATTCCAGCCTCCCCACTGGGGACCTGTTTTTCATTATCACCCCCCCCCTTATATCCACCAACCCCCCCCCCCCCCCCACCCCCCACCCCCACCCAGCTGGCAATAAATGACTCGGCCCTAATCCCTCATGATACTATATGTGAGTAGGCGGGAGAGGGGAATTCCAGATCCTACCACAAAAACTGAGACTTTTCTCCACTCGTTAGTCCTAACTCCCCCTATATATGATTAGGCCAAAAAAAAGAAGGTTTGTTTCAGGTCACCCGACCGACCCTATCTAAGCAGGGCCGACCCTACCTTTTTTGTATGCAATTTTGAAGATTTTTTTATATTTTTATACTTTTTTTGGGGTCAATTTTAGATTTACAAATTTAAAAAAAAAATCTCCTCATTATTACACTTTTTTGGGTCAATTTTACAGGGGAAGTAAAAAAAAAAGTAAAAAAAGAATTAAAAATCCGACCTACCGACCCTAGAGTTTCTTCCCATGTTACCTGAAACAAAACTTTTTTTTAATTTGGCCTTACTTAACCATTCCCTTGATACCCACGCAGGTTGACAAAAACCATAACCAAAGAGCTACATTAACAAACTGAACCTGACTATTTGTACAAAAATGACCTCTAATTGGAAATGCCTCCCATTTCCAATAACCCCTCAAGGACAGAACGATGCCTCATGGTTCATTTCTTTTTGTTGTCATGATGCATTAATGAAGTGCATCATGACCATCCATCGGGAGTGTATCAACATGTAGAATTGGTGTGATGTATGAATACGGCCCGGCGAGTTATTCGCCAGGGCGGCATTCATGAATAATGCTGATAAAATAACAAGTTCTCAAATTGACTAAATAATTGTCCATTAACCCTTTAAGGACGGCATGATACCGCATTGCATCTTGCCTTTGGTCGTCATGATGCATGCATACAACCATGGCCAGGGCTGCATTCAAGAATCATACTGACTCTACAGGGTTCAGACACTCCCGAGGGGTCGGCTTGATGCATCAATGCAGCACTGGCGAGTTACTCACCGGGGCTGCATTGGTGTATAATGACGACCAATGTCATATTTTAGCAATATGTCATCCTTAAAGAGTTAAAACACTTTGCTGCCCTTGAATGGATAATTGGCAGAAAAAGACCGAGCCTTCATATAACCGGTGTATTTCTGTTCATTAAAGACGACCCGAGTTTTAACCATGCGGCTCATTTAGGGACGCGTAATGAAAGAAACTTGATGGGGATATTGAAAAAGGGGATTAACGTTTTAAGGACGGCATGTCGTCATGATATACCAATGCAGCCCCAGTGAGTAACTCACTGGGGCTGCATTGGTGCGTCATGCCAACCCCTTCAGGAGTGTCTCAACCTCTTAGGGTCGGCATGATGCTTGAATGCAGCACTGGCGGGTTATTCGCCAGGGCTGCATTCATGCATCATGACAACAAAGGGCCTAGCACATTAAAGCACTAAGCAGCCCTTAAAGGGTTAAAAAAGCTGTAACCGACAGACTGGAATGGAGTTTTTTGCCAACAGTTTGAAATAACATTCTCGTTCCAAACTGCCCATAGCCTTGTATTTCACTTAACTATGCGTTTATTACTTTGGGGGTGTTCATCTGTTAACAACAGGGGCTGTGTGCGATGAGATTTGTAACCTGAAACAAACCTTTTTTTTTTGGCCTTACCAAAGAAATTTCAGATTGAACTTGAGCATAGACTCCTCAGGGCTGCATCCATGTATGAAACAAGTTACGACCTCTCGGCGCGTACCTGGAGATTTACAGAATTCTTAAAAAGTCATAGCTATGATATCAACTAAAGCCCCCAATATATAACTGTTTAAGATTACCAGTATGCCCATTTTGCATTTTAAGAATATGTGGTGTGTGAATATCAGTATAACCTATTAAACGCTTTAAGGATGGATGTCGCTAAAAGGTGCCCATGTTGCAGGGGCCGAGAGGTCGTCCCAACAGGCATTTATACATCATGGCAACAATGTGTTAAAATGACATGGTCCAATGATTAGGGCTCAAAAATCGATTTCGTTAAAAATGAACCAGAATGTTTCCCTATGACCATACTTCATGTGCTAGCTACTTTATTTTATCTCATTCCCGAGAATACAGTTTAGAATCCGACTTGTTATCTGATTATGGCTCAATTTACTAATTTTAGAGTGCGCGCTATAATTCCCCATTAAAAAATACACTGTTAAATACTATATTTGGGCCACATCTGAACCTCTAATTGGGCTCTTACTGCCCATAGATGACATTTTATTGGACCCTATTCTCCAAATATGATATTGTGCTAACATATGAATCACATTTAAGCGGGATTTAAAATATGAAAAAAATCGGACCATGTCACTTTAACTAATAAAAAAATATGGTGCATGAATGAATGATGCATGATAAATGAAACGCAACTGAAACATATCTTGTTGAATATACAACATTTATTATTTCTATTGTATAAGTCACAGTATAAAGTATAACACTAGTATCCTTATGTCTATTATGAAGCTTAATACTTGTCTCAAATAGCAATCACATATTGTACAGATCCTTGCAAATGTAGAGAACTTAAATGGAGGATTTAAGTATAACATATGTATCTCAGTACATTGGTTATGATTGTCAAATCCCATTAATAAGAAGGAGAGTTTACCAACTCTGTAGGGTCAGATTGGTGTGTGCATGCAGCCTTGGCGAGTTACTCGCTAGTGTTGTATTCATGCAACACGAGGTCAAAGTGCACCAGAGAACGCCGTTATAATGGCGATTCAGTGCGATACAAGTTATTCAATTCAAAAGTCCATTAAGACAATATGCTGCCATAAAAAAGTTAACTGAAGTTAATTACAATTTATGATGTAGCTCAGGAAAATTAACTCCTGACCATGACATTATGCAATTAGTACCCATAGTATAGGACTAGTATCCAAGAAGGTGTTTCAGGCACCATGATCAAAAGGTTAGGGCCCAAAAAAAGGTGTGTTTCAGGTAACATGGAAAGAAAATGTAGAGTCGGTAGGCTTGATTCTTTTTTCTTTTTTTTTTAAACTTTTTTCTTTTTTAACATGAAAGTTCTATCCAGCTTCTCCGAAGATCCTAAAAGTGACCAAAAAAAGGGTTAAAATAGGAAGTTTTCTTTAAAATCGCATAAAAAACGTAGGGTCGGCCCTGTTTTGATAGGGTCGGTCGGCTGACCTGAAGCAAACCTCTTTTTTTGGCCTGGGTATGACAATGAAGTTAATGTCTACATGTTCCTCGTAGAAATACAGCTTTCTAGGTGCAAAATGCAAGTTTAGGCAGTCATTCTTGTGTGAAATACAATGTTCTGATACAAATTGCTTTTTTCAAATTTTATACAGTATGTAGTATTTTTAATACCGGTGATGGATTCACAAGTTTCTTCATTGCCTTCTTTTATAGCATCAACCTCTTCATTTGTGCAAATTTATCCTTCAATAGCATTTAAATAAACATTTATATAAACAACTGATTATATCTATGTCAAAACACATTATACTGGAAGCAATATTTGTAAAATATTATAGCATTGATTCACTGTAATATATAAATAAGATCACCAACATAGAATTACCATATTTAACATAATTACTATTTATATTTTTGACCAGGCTAGGGATTAAAAAAAAAAAAAAAAAATTAAATTAAATTTTTTTTAACGTAATTTAATACTGCACGATATATAGGAAGACGGCTAGTAAGAGTTTAAGAGCCTTAAATCCATGAGAATTTTGGTAATTCTTAGTACCGTAAAACATTGCGTATAGGCTGCAGCTAGTACGCAAGTCAGAATGCCAGTGCGGCTTATAGGAGTAGGAGATGGTCAGAGTGAATCTTGTACCCAGGTTTTCACAAGTATACTAAAGTACTAACAAAGTTAACAATTTGCAGACCATCAATAACGCTTAGGCAAAGTTAGACTTATATGCGAGGTTTTACGGTATGAAATAAAAGCTAATTTTTGGGGAGCATGATCAGCATCCTTATCGAACAGAGTAATGTATTATGTCAAATGAAGTACTAATACTAATCTCAGTGGATATTAAAAAACCTGTTACACCACAAAAGTATCTCAGGCCATCTGAAGAAATAAGTTTTTGGAAAAAACGAAGTTGGGCCATACATTGCTTATCGCAAAAAGAAAAGATTGAATGCAGCCCTGGTGAGTTACTCACCAGAGCTGCATTCACGCTTCATGCCAACAAAATGTTAGAGACATGTGTTATTACAAATATATAATCAAAATGATTAATACTCTCTCTTTGTAGCTAAAATATGTTACAAGAAAGATTCAAATCAACTTGGTGAATACTTCTTTGTGTGATTATATCCCAGAAGTAAAAGTAGCGCTGTAAATATGATGGACAAACGAGATATGACTATTTATTGTGCAAGGATTCTATGAACCGCTTACAAATGTATCACTGGTAATAATTCAAGACTAGAATTGAAGACCTATAGTGTGTATACACGTATATATAACCTATTAAATATTGACATACCGGTATATATCATAATATCTCCCAGCAATGACTTAGTACAGTTGTATTAAACAAAGAAAAATGAGGTAATCTTCAAATACTTATTTGGGGAATATATATATATATGTGTATGAATACTGCTAAACAAGTATCAAATCACATAAATTAAAGCTACAGTAATTATTATTTGTAAATTAATCCTAATATTGCCTAGAGAGAGACAGCACAGATAAGTTTGGCTACAGTACCACTTAGTGCCACACTTCAATTAAAGTTTGTATATCCGACCTTATTGTGCCTCTACATGGGTACCCACGGTATTGACCGTGTCGCTGTGTCGAATTTTAACCAAAAAAGACTGTGTCGCCGTGTCAGACTTTAGCAAAAAGGGCCGTGTAGCCTTGTCGGATTTTTAAACCCTCCTGTCGCACATGTCGAATTTTCCTCATGTAGGGGCACGGCTCTGTGTGTGTGTGTGCAACGAGTATACATGTGTGCAGGGGGGGGGGGGGGTTGGAGAAAGCTGTGACCGCGAAATAAGCTACCTGCCTTGCCCTTGGGTGGCCTACAGGGGTGGGGGAGGCAGCTTTTCACACATCATACATACTCCACTTATGTCAGTCGACTTTTAGGTATAGGTTTTCTGTGTCCGTCGATTTTTGGGCCAAAGTTTTCTGTGTCAGTCGATTTTTAAAACCCCCGTGTCGCACGTGTCGATTTTTAAAACCCCCGTCTCGCCGTGTCGCACGTGTCGATTTTTACCCATGTAGAGGCACCTTATTCCTTGTCATTTTGCTCGAATTTGATCTTGTTCTCCATGATATAGTCATTGTGAAATAAAATCGTGCACCATTTTATTCCAACCATACAGATGCACTTGACCTCTTTCCATTTAGTGAAAAAGTGCCTCCATTAGGCAAAAAAAAAGGTGTGTTTCAGGTTACATAGTCTGAAAATCTAGGTGGGGTAGGTCGGATTTTTTTTGATTTTTTTTTTGATTTTTTTCTTTTACTCTGGCCTGAAATGTATCCAAAAATTAACACGCAAACTCCAGCGCTGACTCGCAGACAACTATGTTGACTCGTGAACTGTCAATTTGACTCTGAAATAGCGCAAAAAATGTTTTCTAAAGACAGATTAATCCCATGGCCTGAAAAGTACCAAAAAATTGACTCGAAAACTTCAGCGCTGACTCGCCAACAACGGCGTCGACTCGCAGACTATCAAATTGACTCTGAAATGGTCCTATTATTACTTTTTTTTTCAAAATTGGATAAACATTTCTAGGGACGGCCCTGTTTTGCTAGGTAGGGTCGGGTAACCTGAAACACACCTCTTTTTTTTTTTTGGCCTCACTATACAGGTTTGAAACCGACTAGACGCGGGATGGAAACGATTCCAGCACACCCGCATGGAAATCCACCAACCCCCTTTTTGTTAAAGTGGAATTCTCACCGAGCATTTCCCACTCACAATTCTAGTACTGTTCTATTCTGCAATGTGGTAAGTGTGAGTGGTGAGAATGCCCCTTTAAACAATGACCACTCCTAAACTGGAAACAATTATGGTACGTTATCACTTATCGAGAATCTTCTTGAAGAGCTCAATGACCGTCTCCACACCGTGCAGGTTATTCTCATCTACATGGTCAATGGGGAAGACGTGCGCGAAATCAATGAGTCGGACAACCGCTCGGCATGACTCAGCAGTTTTACCCTCCTCTACTGAAACCCCATTACTCTGACTAGAAGATACCTGGTGGCCGCCATTTTGTGGTAATATCTTGGCGCCATTTTGGTCGCCATTTTGGCCGCCATTTTGTGGTGATATATGGCCGCCATTTTGGCCGCCATTTTGTGGTGGTACCTGGCCGCCATTTTGGTCGCCATTTTGGCCGCCATTTTGGCCACCATTTTGTGAGATTTCTACGGCCAAATCCTTAATATTTGCCGCCTCTGACTGACTTGGGCTGACTCTGGGATCTGCAGATGGTATACCATTACATTGACTAGAACTCTGTGTGTGCGCAGTGGGAAGGTCGCGGTGACCTTCGTAGACGACTAGAAGGGAGCTGGCGTAGAAGGAGAGCCGTGTCTGGTGCGAGAACCAGGCGAGGACCGGCTGCAGCTCGTCGAGGCACGCCTTCACAGCATCCTTACGTAAACTGCCATTGTTTGTGAAGAACTTTATGAAGGCTGAAAGTAAAGGTTTTGTTGATTTACCTAAGGGTACTAAGTTGGAGGTGATGTCCACATATATATATATAGTTACTATAGAAAAGGTAAGGAGTGGCCGCTTCGGGATATAGCGTCACAGTATGCCTTTATGCATACTATCAAAAAGGATGAAAAGTATTTATATTAATGTATATAATGAAATGTCATACTACATATTGATCAGGATTTTGATGTACTCCCAATTCCTGTATGATTGGTAGTCAGTGACATCACCATGTTGTATAATAATGAGAATAGTCTGTAACATCTGACAATACATGATCATAACATCTTCCATGTCTCCATTCTCATTACTTGAATACCTCTCCTGTATTTTTGAAAATCATTTCATGGATAAAAAAACTTCATAAATTTAAAAAGACGCCTTCTCACCTTGTTCTACCGTGTTCTCATCAAAACTTCTAAGGTACTCTTTGCCGAAAGTCTTGAAGGAATCAGAGGCAGCGTCGTAAACCTGTACAAGTAAACATGGATGATACATGATTATACAGTCATGATACATTCATGATAATACATTCATGATGCATATAGGAGTACATTATGATATATTCATGATACATACAAGAGTAGTTGTACCAGTAAACATGGATGATACATCATGATACATTCATGATGCATACAAGGGTAGCTAGTTTCTGCAGCTGTGAAAGCAACGACAGTGTTCTCCTGGCCTAGGGATGTCATTGGCATCCAAATCACATCAATTTCAAATATCACTATGTTGGTCTTGATTTTCAGAATATATATTATTATTTCGATGTTACAAGCAAAGTATATTATATATCTGCTTGAAATCTATTTGGAAAAGAATATTTTCATCTGCTTATGTTTTCCCTTATATGTGAGTCTAAAAGATAAGCACTTGGTAGCTGAAGTCCTTTATACTCAATACCATAGGCCTGCTAAGTGATTCTATAAATGTCGGTGTATCGATACAAGGGGTACCGATGGTTATAATCTCCTCACAGATGGGTTCAAAACCCTTATGCGAGAGGTATTTAAGATGAATCCTATGGGGTAAGGCCCATCTAGAGCTTGAGTCGGATGCTGCCCCCCTCCTGTCTCCACCCATATTAACATTTTCTCATAGGATCTGCACCAATCACCACAGGGGTGACCCTTTTATAGCCTAAAAGATTCCTCAAAATTCTTGAAGGATCCCAGCCGAGGATCCCACACTGCATTCATACCAGGACGTCGGCTCTACTGCCGCGTCGCTAACCACAGAACAGCCCCAGAATAGCGGCCAGGGCGCCCTTAGCTATAAACCAGGGGGGGGGGGGGGGGTGACATTTGTAAATACTCCAAATAGACCAGCTTTAATGAGCTAGAGGTAGGATGACATGACATTTTAGTTAACCCTTTAAGGGCCGCATAGTGCTTTTATAATAATGCAGTATGTCCTTGGTCGTAATGATGCGTGAATGCAGCCCTGGCGAGTAACTTCGCAGGGCTGCATTCTGAACCTTCTGGAGTCTTATCAACCCTGTAGAGTCGGCATGATGCTTAAATGCAGCACTTGGGAGTTACTCACCAGGGCTGCATTCACGCAGCACGCCGATGACCTTTCAGGAGTGTATCAAACCCTATATGGTCGGCACAATGCTTGAATACAGCACTGGCGAGTTAGTCGCCAGGTCTGCACCCGAGCATCATGACAACAAAGGGTATACATACTGCATTTATGCATATGCCGCCCTTAAAGGGTTAAAATATGAATGTCAAGCTGGGTGTGAGCGTTCCCTTGCCTTAACTGTGTGAGGCCAGTGTATTTTGCCAATGTATTACTGTAAACGTAGATATTTTCGCGCAGCTAAATTTTCGCGCACCTAGCACATAGAGGCATTTTCGCGCAATCATATTTTCGCGCAGCTGCAATCAGGTGATCTTTAGCTACATGTCAGTTTTTACGGTTTTTCGATCGGATAATTATTAAGATTTTTACAGCCCAAAATTATTGTTCAATTTTCTTTAAAAAAATCAATTGATAATGCATTCAAACCAGCCAATGGGGTATATATGGATCAGCACAGGGTGCCATACGGCCTCTTGAATAAGCCTTGGTAGTGAAGTGAGTACTGTAACATCTAACCACATAAAATTATTGTTCAAATATTTTGCCCCCCAAGCCCCTTCCAAATCTGTGTGGTGGTGGTGGGGGAGGGGGGTCTAAAATTATTTTCTTTTGCGGAAATATATTATAGCCCTGTATTGTCATATCGATAGTTGTTGACTCAGGGGCCCTCCCTGAGTCATATGCACGGGTTCAGCTCCAAATCAAGACGTTTTTGTCTTATGGTTGGAACTATGGTTGGGACTATGGTTGAGACTATGGTTGGGACTATAGTTGAGACTATGGTTGGGCTATTAAAGGTTGGGACTATGGTGGGGACTATGGTTGAGACCCTGAGTCATTTGTGATGCAGTCACACGTTCAATTTCTTTAGCATACAAGTTGACCTGATGTGATTTTTGAAAGCATGCATGTTAGATTTGGTATAATTGAGCACAATATAGAGTGCCAGACATCATTGGAAAGCTAATTTTTTGTGCAAAATTTTCGCGCACATCATATTTTCGCGCACATACCTATGTGCGCGAAATGCGCGAAAATATGTACTGAGCGAAAATTAATACGTTTACAGTATGCCCTTCTTCTCAGCATGATAAATGCATCATGCGCGGCTATGGAGTTGATACCCTCCCAATGGGAGGAGTTGGGAAGGTGAGAAGATGATGGGAGTCCCATCATCCTCTCACCTTCCCAACTCCTCCCCTTCTCTTCTCCATGGGTTTTGGTCCGCATACAAACTGCAGGTTGAACATATCAATATATGTTTTTTTCCCATTTCTATGAACTTTCTACTACATTGAGATAAAGGTGTGTATACATCATTGCCACTTACCCGCATGCCCCTGAACTGGAAGCCCAGTTTCTTGGCGGGTGGATACTTGGCCTCCTCCCGCGCGATCTTCTCGGGTCCGGCGAGCGGGTCGTACGTACAGCGTCCTAGTTTGATGTCAGCAACACACGGCCGCACCATGCCGGCTGTCATGTCCTCCAGGTGAAGGTACGTCTCTGTGGGGGGGGAGACGGAAGGAAAAGGGAAAGTTGGTTAAAGTGTCATGGTCCGATGATTACCGTATTCGACGTAATAAGCGCACACCCTCAATAAGTGCACACCCCCTGTTTTGGGGCGATTTTCAAACTAGAAATTACCAAAAATATCACATTTTTTTGCCCCAATTGAACTCTTAACTACTAAAAGGTGTCCAGAATAATTTTGTAAGCGCACTGTGCGCTTATTACGTCGAATACGGTAGGGCTCAAAAATCGATTTCGTTAAAAATGAACCAGAATGTTCCCTATGGCCATACTTCATGTGCTAGCTACTTTATTTTATCTCATTCCCTAGAATACAGTTTAGAATCCAACTATTTATCAGATTATGGCTCAATTGACTAATTTTGGAGTGCATGCTATAATTACCCCATTGAAAATTCACTGTTAAATACTATATTTGGGCCACATCTGAACCTCTAATTGGACTCTTATTGCCCATAGATGACATTTTATTGGGCCCTATTCTCCAAATATGATGTTGTGCTAACATATGAATCACATTTAAGCAGGATTTAAAATATGAAAAAAATCGGACCATGTCACTTTAATGGATTTCACCTTGGAAAATATAGTGCAAGCGTGGAATTGTTTTTCTTTACCTCTTCCTTTCCCAGATCATTTTTGGGTGTTTTTTGGACTATAGATCATGGCATGAGCATTCTAAAACTTTTGGAATTATGTAAATATTCAAACTACAAGTGGAGTAGTGAAACTATGAACTAAGGTTGTTGACTTAAAAGGGCGTTACCCTAGTATTCAATATCTATTTAAATAAGCAAGATATGGCTCTAGCAAAATAGCAATGATATAAAAAAAAGTGTATCTTGAACCAATATTCAAACTGCAATATTTCAGGATTGCCTTCATCAATTGAGATGGAATAAATACCATATTGTAGGTTTTGTTAGGTAATTTCCGATTTTGTATGTGGAATGGTCATGACGGCCATATTTGATATGGTTACCATGGCAACCAATAATTCACGAAATCACTATTTCTAGCAAATCTGTTGCTATGGCAACGGAAATTTTGATCAAAATGACACCGAAAATAATGGGAAATATTAGTACCATCTTTTTAATCTTGAAAAGCTCTCTAAAGTAGTTTTTCACCAAAAAAAATCATACTGTCCTTCATTTTTTATGATTTTTACCTGAAAAATCGATCAAATTGGCAAGCAAACCATATAAAGGAAAATATTACCAAAGACGAATGGTCCGAGATCCCTGGAGACCATATTCCAAATAGTGAGAATCCAAGAAATCTAAGCTTTGAAGCAATTTTTGAGAAAATGGCAGGGACCTCAAAATCGGCCAAAAATCGGCCGAAAATTCGCATAAATGCGCGATCGGGAGAGGAAGAGTTAATGTTACTTTTTTTACCCAGCCTCTAACAAAAGTTTGAAGTGAACCCACCGAAAAATAAAAATCTAATAAAACTCCTTGGGTACGAGTGTATTCGTGACATTTCCCATGTGGCCTCTTCTAATGCTGTCCTCACACAGAGTTACTCGCCAAGGTTGTCATGATCCACCAATGTATCACCGGCGAGTTACTCGCCGGGCCTGCATTGGTGCACCATGAGACAAATGTTGCCTGTTAGCAACATGACATCTTTAAATTTGGCAAAAAATGCAACATCGGGTCTTTCTCAAATTCACGGATTTCTGAACTTTCGCACTTTAATTCAATACTGTATAAATATTCACGAAGATTTTTAAATCCACGAAAATAGCGAAAATATGTAGAGCGCGAAATGAGATATGATTACAGTATGCGGCCCTTACAGGATTAAAGCATTATGCTAACGCTCGGTGTTAGTGAGACCCAGATCGTTACCTCCCGCCATTTGCCTCCTCCTCCTGGCGTCTCATAATGAACCTAATTAGAGACGCCTCAAGAAACAGCGGCAAATCGATCCGCGCGTCTAAGATTAGCTCCCTCCCACACTCTCCCAGCACAGTCTCAGATAAGACTCTACCCAAAGGTTTGGACTACAGGAAATCTTCTGTGGTGGAAGGGCGGAAAACGGTAACTACTTGTCTGCTCTCCTATCCCCATTATACAGTGATAGTGTCCCTATACGAAACATAGTTCTAAGGGTTATCTACAATTTCGACCATAAAAATATATGAAAAATACCAATACTATTTTTTTTAATATTTGCTCCTCATACCTTCCTTTGAATGTTTGAATCTATTCATCAGTTGTTCATAGTTGTATGAATGAATATTCCAAAAGCATGGCATAGGTACTGTATTCGAACTAATAAGTGCACACCCCCCCCCCTTTTGGGCCGAATTTAGACTGGCAAACCCCCGAAATATGTCAAATTTGTAGCCTAAATGAACCTTTAAAGATTAGAAATGTGTAATAGAATATTTGTCAAGGGCATTGCGTGCTTTTTATATCAAATACAGGACTGCAACAGCAAGAAATACGAGGAAAATGGGTGTGGAGTGTGCGCTTATTAGAATTAAATTTTGCTCTTTTTTGGGGGGGCTTAAAACATTTTTTTAAGCGCACTGTGCGCTTATTACATCGAATACGGTCAGTTTTCAGGGAAGTTCGCAGCGTTTTGGCAGAGAGGCGGTAGTGCAGGTAGAAACAAATGAGAGAATCTGCTCGGAGATTCCTCTGCCCTCAGCCCCCACCTCGCAGTGCGGGCTGCAAACTACTGCAAGCTTTAAGGGAGTGGTCATTATCTTAAAAAGGTGGGAGGGGGCATTGTTCTGTGAGCACGCGGAAATTTCTCAGCCTCATCCCCCCGGGTCCAGCCCCCCACTTGAGAGGAGTCTTAATCTTTTTGATCCCTGACTTTGAACCATAGTAACCCACAGGTTTTTTTTTTTTTGCTGAAAGTGGTGACATTTCCCCGAACTCCTACTCAAGAGGGATCAATGTTTTTGAGCTCCCCCCCCCCCTCCCAACAGAACACCAGAACTGGGGGGTTTGGGGGCATGCTATCGCTATGGCTCTAGACCCCTAAATTCGATATGGCGACATGGGCATTTCTTAAAATCGACATGCAACATGAGGCCTAGTGACATGCGAAATGAGGCTTAATGACAGGGGACATGGACATTTCTTAAATTGACATGGGACATGAGCATTTTAAGCAACATAGACATGCAACATGGTCATTTCTTAAATCCGACATGCGACATGGGGACCCCCCCCCATCAAGGGCCCCATCGCTGTCCCCACGAACATTTTGAAAATTAAGAAGGTAAATGGTGGAATTTTATGTATGTGGTGTCTCTTGACATTTCATATAGTTAAACAGACTTTCTCATTGGATCGGGAATAATTAAAAGAATGACCAACTTGAAGACCAAATGATCTGCCCCCCCCCCCCCGTGGTGTAATAATGCCGCCTCCCTGAGGCTGGGAAGTCTGTCAGCTGCTGTGACTTTTGGGACAAGTCGTAAAAAGGTGAGAGGACGACCCACATCAATGTGTTAGTGACAAAACAAACAATGTGCCGCAAGCCCACCGCAAGACGCGCCTTAACCATTTAAGACGCCGCTTAACCATTTAATGCCCATATTATGGGTGTGGACCACCAAATTCGACATGGCGACATGGCTGTTTCTTAAGATCGACAAACGACATGAGGCCTAGTGACATGTGACATGAGGCACAAAAAACATAGTGACAGGCGACATGGGCAATTCTTAAAATCGACATGGGACATGGGCCTTATTTAGCGACATTGACATGCGACATGGCCATTTTTTAAGATCGACAATCGACATGGGGACCCCCATCCAGAGCCCCCATATTAGCTACTTAAATGATTAAGCCGCATCTCGTGTAGGCATACAGCCCTGGCGAGTAACTCGCCATCACGCTGACCTCATAAGGTTGATTCACTCACGTAGGGTCGCACAAATACAGCACTGGCGAGTTACTCACCAGGGCTACATTCATGCAATCATGACGACAATGAATATGGCATGTTGATAAATCATTTAAGGACGGCATTATGCCTTAATGCATCATGCATTGATAAAATGCAGCCCTGGCGAGTAACTCGCCTGGGCTGCATTCAAGTTACATGCCAAGCTACTTGCCAGGACTGCATCAATGATGACGAACGTCATCTTTTAATGACATGCCATCCTTAAAGGGCTAACGTAAAGAGTGAACAGAGTATCGGACGGGATAGGTGGTTTTATACCACGGTATTGCACTAGTACTAGAGTTACCTGGGAAATTCTAGTCAGAAAAACAGGACTGTACTTTTAATGGGTTTGTCATTCCCAGACAGCCTGGTATTAAGGTGGGAAACGAACAGACAGGGATCACCAGGAATCAAATTTTCATAAATGGCAGTGTCTCACAAACTTGGGCCAATGTGTTGGTCTATGACCATGTGCCATCTATGACCATGTGCCGTGTATGACCGGGTGCCGTCTATGACCGGGTGCCGTCTATGACCGGGTGCCGTCTATGACTGGGTGCCGTCTATGACCGGGTGCCGTCTATGACCGGGTGCCGTCTATGACCGGGTGCCGTCTATGACCGGGTGCCGTCTATGACCAGGTGCCGTCTATGACCGGGTGCCGTCTATGACCAGGTGCCATCTATGACCGGGTGCCGTCTATGACCGGCTATCTAAAAAGGTTGTTTGGAGGAATAAAGACTTTTAAGTTTTTAATTTTTTTTACAATTTTCATAAATAAAAATTGTAAAAAAAATATTAATTTTTTTTTATTCCTCCAAACAACTTTTTTAGATAGCCGGTCATAGACGGCATCCGGTCATAGACGGCACCCGGTCATAGACGGCACCCGGTCATAGACGGCACCCGGTCATAGACGGCACCCGGTCATATACCAAAACATTGGCCCAAGTTTGTGAGACACAGCCAAATGCCCATAGTAAATAAAATAGGATATGTAATCTAGTCTTCTCCTTCCTTGGTTGGGGCGGGGGATACTCCTGGCTTTTGGATATATGTTTCTATACATATTGGTGAGCTGCCATGTCCTTTCCAACATGTCATTTCTATTTTGTTAATTTTCTGTGAGAAATGAATTTATTTTGAGGTGATACAGAAGTTTTTTAACTTTTTTTTTTTTTTCATTTATCACTCTGGGAGTGATAAATGTTTAAAAGAAAGGAGTCCCTGCTAACGAATGTGGATGACTTTTCTCGAAAATCATAGAATCCACGGTACATTCAGGTGTATAGGGCCTTAGCAAGATGATCAGTGGATAGCGCCATTCCCACTGGTACTAGGTCTATTCCCAGTACTCACAGCAATCAGCTTAGCCAAATCTCGTGGCCGAGATAAGGGTACAAGCAGGGTGCAGGTATAGTGAATAGGTTGTACATGTACCTGGACACTCATAATGTCACCTGTGTCCAGTATAGTGTAGTGGTTAGCACTGTGGACTCATGATGCAGAGTACCTGAGTTCAATTCTCTTCCAGGCAATGCCTGGTAATCAAATTCATAAGTAAAGCGATTTTGGAAACAGAATACATTATTCACAATACTAAAGAAAATTTAGAAATATATATTTAAAGAACATAGTGTTATTTGGCCTGGTAGGGATTTGAACTTGGGCTCCCAGCATTATGAGTCCACAGTGCTAACCACTACACTATCCTGGACAAGGTGATACAAGTATTGTCCAGTAACAACCTATTCACAATACCTGCACCCTGCCTGTACCCTAATCTCGGCCACGAGATCTGGCTGAGCTGGTCCTTGCAGAGCAAAGGGTTATGATTGTTACCAGTGGTCCAAAAGGTGGAGCCACTGTATCTCGCTAATGCGGAATAGTAGGCATCATTGTAGACATTTTTGGGTTCTTTGATGACCATGAAAATGTGGACAGCGTTTCTTGGAGCTACACAAGAGTCAAACTCTCCAGAAGCTCTCTGTAGTTGAGACCGTTCAGTCCTTAAGTGCTGTTTTTGTCTTTCTGTCCAGGCATGCTGATTTTCTTATTTCCTGTATGTACTTTTTCTATTCAAGTCTATAAGCAATCTAATTAGGAGCAATTAAAAGCTGATGGTTGAACAATAGAAGCTGAAAAAACATGTGGAGTCAGCGAGAAGACATGCCTAGATAGCGTTAATCAGCCCGTTAAGGGCCGCATACTGCTTTAGTGTCCCTGGTCGGCTTGATGAATGAATGCAGCCCTGGTGAGTAACTCGCCGGTGATACATTTATGCTTAACGCCAACCCTTCGGGAATGAATCAACCCGCTAGGTTCGGCATGATGCATGAATGCAGCCCTGGCGAGTTACTCGCCAGGGTTGCATTCATGCATCATGCCGACAAAGGACATGATGCATTAATGCACTATGCGGCCCTTAACGGGTTAGCTAACCTGGTAGACTGCACGACACAAAAAGTCCTTGACCTACAATCAAAGAGGCTGTCAACATCTCTTTGGTTATTAGTGGTATTTCCTTGTTAGGCCGAAAAAAATACAAAATTGTGTTCTGGAATCCCGACCGATCCCTTGTTTTTGAGGGTCGAACCTAATTTTTTTTGAGATTTAAAAATAAAATTAGACAAATAAAAGATGACATTTGTCGTTATGATGCACCAATGCAGCCCCAGCAAGTAACTCGCTGATGCTGCATTGGTGCATCATGCCGACTCTTTGGGTGTGTCTCAACCCCATACAATACAGTTTGAATGCAGCCCTGGCAAGTTACTCGCTAGGGTTGCATTCATGCATCATGACGACAAAGGCAGAGCGCATTAAAGCACTATCCGCCCTTAAAGGGTTAGAGCTGCTATACAAGTTGGCACACTCAAACCTACCTTTTCTTCATTTGTGTCTCAGATGATTGCATAACCATTTCCCTCTTATAATCTGCCATTTATTTTGGCAAGAGATTCTTAAAGCTGGGCCGTCAGGAATAAGTTCGGCATGTTCCATACATGGACTAAAATAACAGTTCCACTAGAGGGCAGCAGTGTTTGGACAGGGGACCATGAGCATTGTCCAGCTACAACATATTCATCCTATCTTGTGCCAGTAAGAGCTGAGCTCCCAGCCCTTAAGAACCCTCTTGTGAATGAAAACTGAACTATATCCAAAAGTGCTTTTGGCCTCACTTCAACCATGATGGTCAAGCTTTAATATGTGCCATACATTGACTCCAAATCAAACTATCATTTATATTCTGGTGGGGTTTGATCATTTAGTGTTGAAAAAGGACAACAGGTGGCAGCACTGAGTGGTCTCCTACCTGAAAATCTTCCATTGTTGTTCTAACTAACAGAGTCTACTATTACCTGGTGTACACCACTACAGGTGGCCCTACATAGTTAATACCGTAAATTCCCGCTTCCTACCCGCGGGTTGTACGCGAACCAAACACAGCTTTCATTTGATACCAAACCTGCCTATATAGGGTGTGGGTTATACCAGGGTTTTTATTATTATAGAACAGTACTAAAATATAAATTTTCAGATCCAGAAACGGGCTATAGGATTCTCCTAAGTTGGGGGTGTGGGTTATACGCGAGATGCGGGTTTTACGCGGGAATTTACGGTAGTCACAAAATAGATAAAGATCGAACCAGTACACTGCACTAAGGAGACTATTTATAGATAGGCACAACGTGAACTATCTATCTGAGGTAGTGTGGTAGCTTTAAATGCACTATTTTGCTTATTTGAGGAGTTGCTCTAATTACGTTGAATATAGTACCGTAAAGCCCCAGCTCTAGGACAACCTCACTTATAAGCCGAACCCCCTATTTGAAAATAAGATTCGGCCTATATAAAAAAGCTTTAAAAATTGTTTTCTTTTTATGCTACTGTATTGAAATCCCCGAGCCCCTAACTTGAGAAAAACTAATTCGGCATATAGAAACATAAAACGCTAAAATGAATTTGTCTTATAGAAAGTGGTCACTCACCCCCTGGTTTGTCAGGCAGTATGTAGGTGTTAAGTCTATACCGTATTCAACGTAAAAAGCGAGCTGGGCGCTTATATAATTATTTTTATGGTAGTTTTAATACTTAAAGGCGCACTGAGTTGAGGACCTAGCCCTGCAAAGTTTTGTACGCAAATGACGTCGTGGGTTCAGTGCGCCTTTAAGAGTTTAAAAATGCCCCAAAAAGGGGGGAGCGCTTATTAGGACGAGGGCGCTTATTACGTCGAATACAGTAATATAAGTGACTCGCCCCCTGGTTGGTCGGGCAGTGTGTAGGTGTTAAGTAAGTGACTCACCCCCTGGTTGGTCGGGCAGTGTGTAGGTGTTAAGTAAGTGACTCACCCCCTGGTTGGTCGGGCAGTGTGTAGGTGTTAAGTAAGTGACTCACCCCCTGGTTGGTCGGGTAGTGTGTAGGTGTTAAGTGACTCACCCCCTGGTTGGTCTGGTAGTGTGTAGGTGTTAAGTAAGTGACTCACCCCCTGGTTGGTCTGGCAGTGTGTAGGTGTTAAGTAAGTGACTCACCCCCTGGTTGGTCGGGTAGTGTGTAGGTGTTAAGTGACTCACCCCCTGGTTGGTCGGGCAGTATGTAGGTGTTAAGTAAGTGACTCACCCCCTGGTTGGTCGGGTAGTGTGTAGGTGTTAAGTGACTCACCCCCTGGTTGGTCGGGCAGTATGTAGGTGTTAAGTATGTGACTCACCCCCTGGTTGGTCGGGTAGTGTGTAGGTGTTAAGTGACTCACCCCCTGGTTGGTCTGGTAGTGTGTAGGTGTTAAGTAAGTGACTCACCCCCTGGTTGGTCAGGCAGTGTGTAGGTGTTAAGTAAGTGACTCACCCCCTGGTTGGTCTGGTAGTGTGTAGGTGTTAAGTGACTCACCCCCTGGTTGGTCAGGCCGTGTGTAGGTGTTAAGTGACTCACCCCCTGGTTGGTCTGGCAGTGTGTAGGTGTTAAGTGACTCACCCCCTGGTTGGTGGGGTAGTGTGTAGGTGTTAAGTAAGTGACTCACCCCCTGGTTGGTCTGGTAGTGTGTAGGTGTTAAGTAAATGACTCACCCCCTGGTTGGTCGGGTAGTGTGTAGGTACCCAGGTAGTTAGGTACCAGTCCCCGTAGCTGCAGCAGGGTAGGGGAGGTGCAGGCCGGGTGGAACACGCTGCGGTACAGACTCAGCTCGCTCTCACCGCGCCCCCCGCTCTGTAGGGGCTTCAGGATGGTGCCATCCCCACACCCAAGGAAACCTGACACGAGAAAATAAGACAAAAGTCAATTCAAGAACCATTATTTGGGTCACAATAGTTTATAGCTAATCATACAAATAGAGGATAAAAGGTAATACATCGCATATACACGTAGGCCTGCCTGTGTGATTCCTATGAGCAGAGAAATCTATAAATGTATGTTTATGTCATGACATATTTTCCTTCTCAAAATGGTCAAGAGTTTTTGGTCAAGATCACATGAATGTATATAAATGTATACTTGAAGGGTTAGGAATTGGATGGGGAGCGGGATGGGATACATAATGTGAGCCTTATGGGTCCAAATATTGATTTATTAGTTTTGGTTTATCCTTAAAGCAGATGGTCTTGGCTTTCCAAAATTACTTCTATTCTGGGAATCAGGTCATTATATGCTGATCCATGAGTCAACACCTCACAACCGCCAAAAAGCCTTTTGACCCTCTTTGAAAAATAAGACCCTTTTTCCTTGCATACGTCACATACCGGTATACAAAGTTCTCTATTTAATAGGGCTGGTAATACAGCATCATGCAGACTTCAAAAGTTTAAGCGTCCCTCTGTTAATAACGCTGAACACCATATCCTGCTCTCTAGCTTGAAGTCTAGCGTTAGCTCTATTCAGTGCTTCCCCACAACGGTGACCCTGTGTACTGAGAGAAGTGAGTCTCTACTAGAATCTAGGAAGCACTAGGTGGGCACACTCTGTGTCCTGCTCTCTCAAAAGGGGACTGAGTTGGGCAGATTTATACGTAGATACTGTATAAATGAGGTATCCATAGATACTGTATACATGATGTACCCATAGATACCGTACTCATAAGGTATCCATAGATACCGTATACACAATGTATCCATAGATACTGTATACACAATGTATCCATAGATACTGTATACACAATGTATCCATAGATACAGTACACACAATGTATCCATAGATACAGTATACACAATGTATCCATAGATACAGTACACACAATGTATCCATAGATACAGTATACACAAGGTATCCATAGATACTGTATACACAATGTATCCATAGATACCGTATACACGATGTATCCATAGATACTGTATACACAATGTATCCATAGATACTGCACACACAATGTATCCATAGATACTGTATACACAATGTATCCATAGATACAGTATACACAATGTATCCATAGATACCGTATACACAATGTATCCATAGATACTGTATACACAATGTATCCATAGATACTGTATACACAATGTATCCATAGATACTGTTTACATCATGTATCCATAGATACCATATACACAATGTATCCATAGTTTTTAAACGTATACACAATGTATATGCAGATACCAGATACATGATGTATCCATAGATACCGTATACACAATGTATCCATACATACTGTATACACGAAGTATCCATAGATACTGTATACACGAAGTATCCATAGATACCGTATACACAAGGTATCCATAGATACTGTATACACAATGTATCCATAGATACCGTATACACAATGTATCCATAGATACAGTATACACAATGTATCCATAGATACAGTATACACAATGTATCCATAGATACTGTATACACAATGTATCCATAGATACAGTATACACAATGTATCCATAGATACAGTATACACAATGTATCCATAGATACTGTATACACAATGTATCCATAGATACAGTATACACAATGTATCCATAGATACCGTATACACAGTGTACCTATAGATATATATACATTGTGTACATATATGTGATGCATCCATAGAATTATACTGTATACATGATGTATCCATAGATACCACACGCAGGATGTATCCGTAGATACCATATATACACAATGTATCCATAGTTACTCTATACACAATACGTCCGGAGATACCGTATGTATCTAAAGATACCGCTATTAATTAGGGATGTCATTGGTATCATAGGTATCGATACATCGCTATATTTCATGTATTGGATAACTGAATCGACAATTAACAGGTATCGATACACCACCATCATTGATTCTTTTTGTGCTTTATGTCAGTTTTTACGGCATGTAAATCGGACCATTATTAAGGTATTTAGGTAGTTAAAGGTCAAAGACAAAATGTTATTCTAGATATCACAAATTTTAGTGTTAAATATTTTTATCACAAAAAAAACACAAATATTAAAATTTTCTTTCATTTCATTGTCTGTGCTGTAATTTGTAATGTGTCTGTAATGTGGCCTAATATACCTCTTTTTTTATATATAATGAATAACTGATATATTACCTAAATCGACACCAAAATAGTAAATAACTCATAACTCATAAAATTCGATACCAATGACATCCCTACTATTAATACCGTATACCGTAAAACCTCTATGATAAGCTGACCTCCCTTATAAGCCGACCCCCTAGTTTGAGGAAGATTTATAAGCTGATTTGGGCCCATTTAAACATGGTTAAACTATACTTCACTTGATGGAAAGCCTCCTTCATGAGTCGACCCCCCCCCCCCCACTTTGAGAAAACGCTATAAGCCGAATTAGGCTTCAAATCCCAAAATTTGGTCGGCTTATCAGAGAGGTTTTATGGTACATGATATATCTATCAGCACTCCACAATATATCCATAGATACAGCAGGTATGATGTTTCCGCAAACACTAGGCCTAAAATAGAGTTTTTTGTGTTCCGGTAACACAGTAAAAAGAAATAGGGTTGGTAGGTCAATTACAAAAAAGAATTTAGTATTTTTCTTGGTCAAAACGGTCATTTTAGTAGTAAAATCGCCAAAAATGTCAAAAGAAATCTCAGATATTGAAAGAAATGTCTTAAAAATTTAGGGTCGGCCCTAAATATCGGGCGGGATACTGGAACACAACTTTTTTTTCTTGGGCCCTATATACAAAATGCCAGATACTGTATCTGTTGGCACTCACCCAGTTTGTGTTTCTTCTTGTCGTAGACATGGCCTGCCACCTGGTGGTGCAGGGGCTCAACGTGAGCCGGGAACGAGCCCGGTCTGTCCGGTAACTTCTCCGGTCTGTCGGCCGCAGCGTCGGACGGGTCTGGTAGCGCATCTGGTTGGTCCGGTGTGTGGTCGTCATGGCCAGGGTTCATGTCTCTGTGGCCGCTCAGTGAGCTGTTATAGTGCCACCTTTCACACACGCCACATGGCTGGAAACTAATAGTTCGTTTGGTTATTGGTTTATTTCTTATAAGGGAGTGATCGTTTTCTAACAACAGGAGGGGAGGGTAAAACATTTCGACTCCTTGACTGGGGGAGTGGGTAAATTTCACCTGTTTTCTAAGGCCAAAAAAAAAAAGTTGTGTTCAGGTATCCCTAGCGATCCTATTTTTTGGGCCCTACCCAAATTCTTTTTTTTTTTTTTGAAGGCATTTTTGTGGTTTTTTCTACCAAAAACAAACCTTTTTTTACAGAAAAAATTTTTGGCTGAAAATTATAGGAAAATGAGAGGCGTTTTGTCTCAAAATCCTTAAAATAATTTGGTAAAAAAAAAAAAAATCGACCTACCCTCTTCTTTTTGGGCCATGTAACCTGAACACAACTTTTTTTTTTTGGGCCTAAGAAAAAGCCCACGCATTACTATGCTGTAAAGGGCCCGTGAGCAATGATTTTCGACCGTTGGGCAGGGGGGGTGGGTGGTAAAAGTGTTTGACCCTTTTACTGAGGGGGGGGGAGTGAAAAAAAAGTCCACCCCCCTCCCCCCCCCTATTGTTAGGGGCCGTCCATAAAGTATGTCACGCCCGAGGGGGTGGGGGGGGTCTTTTTTTCGTGTGACGAAGTGTGACATGGGGGTGGGGGGGTCTATGGACTTGTGTGACGTCACACTTTCAGAATTTTTAAAGAATATTATAACTGCTGTATAAATTAGTGAGATCTCCAAGTTAAATACATGTTGGTGGTTGTAGCAGATGTACAACTCCACTTTTAACTTCACACAAGTCAAAACCCCAGGTATGACAAAATTATCTGTGTGATAGATCCATTTATTGTTGCACGTTAGATAGTCACTTATGCCCCAAGTCAGGGTGCATTTAACAGGGGTAAGCTGCAGATGCTTTGTCAAGGAAGGGCCATGGATCCAGAGCTAGAAAAGAACGACTTTGCACATACTGGAAATGTTTTGGCCAACGTTTTGTCACAGACCATGATAGATAAACAACCAGTGGTTGCAGAGTATGAAGAAGATATAGAAGAAATACCAGTGTTAGCTACAAACTCTAAGAAATGCCACATGTGAGGGAAAGCCATTATTTCCTGCAGATTGTAAAGTTTCCAGACAAAAGACATTGCTTGAATCCAAGGAGCTCTTATATGGACAGGGACAGGTTCTAACGAGTACCATTGGCTTTGGTCCACACAGCCAACGATGGCCTGCCGGTGACACTAGATGGGTCAGAAAACTACCTTTCAGTAATTGTTCGCCTTGCACCCAGCTAAGATATCCTCCCAAGATCTGCAGACAATTGCCCAAAGGGTCTGCCCCATTACTTTGCATGTCCTGGTGTACGGGATGCGGCATCTAAATGAATCAAGGAATGTGGATTATACATGACATCCATTAAGTCAGTCACTTGACATCCGAAGACGTCTGGTCAAATGAAGAGTAAAGGAGAGAAATCAAGGTTCTTCCAGCATTACCTACAGTCTGCTTCTAGTACATATCCGTCCAGTATGTATTGCCGCTCAGCAACAATCCAAACTTGTGTATGCTATCAAGAACATAAACCATGAAGATCTGGTGAAGATAGAGCCTGAGTATTTGGATACCACACAGGGTGGATCCAGGGGAGGGGAGGGCCTAATTGGGAGGGAGGTGGGCATTCCCCCTTTTTGCTCTAGATATTAATGTAAATGGGTCCAATGCCATCAGTACATTGCCTATATCATACTCAGTACATTGCCTATATCACATCCCCTCCTTTTCAAATTTCTGAATCCGGCCCTGCCCCTGCCACTGGGCCCTGCCACAGGTCTTCCAACACAAGAGGAGCAGTGGCGCACCTGTTATTCCTGTGAATATTGTCAAGAATCCATGGATCAAGGATACCTCAGCTACAAAAATTTAGGGTGCCATGGCTACCGGTGGGAACAGGATAACGGTACTGCAAATTTGAAATGTTGTAATTAAAGGGGTCTAGTCAATAAAATCCATTGACATTAGCTCTAAAGATTTGACTGATGTCATACCTTGACTCATCTTTAATAACATCTAATTGTAAACAAATACAGGGTTAAGATTATGCATGTATGTTCTTTAATGTCACTTAGATTGATCAATACCTAACTATATGCAGAGGGGGGGGGTGTCAGCGGATTTGTGACATACTTTTCTAGGGGGTGTCGGGAAAAGTGTGACAAAGTGTGACATGGGGGTGGGGGGGTGTTCAAAATGGCCCAAAAAAGCGTGACATACTTTATGGACGGCCCCTTAAAAAATGATCACTCTCTAAAGGTGAAGGGTGACAAAGTCAGTATCCAGATCAAGAGGAGGGAATTTGGGAGGAGGGAATTTGGGGGAGGGGGATATTATGGTATTATATACATGAAAATAGTCATTGTACGTGACTCCCTGCAGCTGGCGTTTTCATTGAGGCTAGACATAGGATAGGCCATAGATATATATATATATATATATATATATATATATATATATATATATATATATATATCCTTGGATAGGGCTAATGTCTACGTGATCTCGATCATTGCTATTGTATGCTCAGGTCAGTGTGGGGAGGGGGGCGATAACAGATTTTGACCCCTTGGCCGGGGGGGGGGGGTGAGTGAAAAAAAATCCGCCCCCCTATGATATGTGGTCTTATATATGTGAAAATAGTCATTGTACGTGACGCTCTGCAGCTTCCCCTGTAGTTCTCATTGAGGGTAGAAATAGGATAATGCCTAGGCCAAAAAAAAAGTTAGTTTCAGGTCACCCGACCGACCCTATCAAAACAGGGCCGACCCTATGGTATTTTATGCAATTTTGAAGAAATTTTCGCATTTTTACCCTGTGTTGGTCAATTTTCGGGTATTTAAAAAAGTTGGCTGGTACATTCATGTTTTAACAAATTTAACCTACCGACCCTACATTTTCCTACCGTGTTACCTGAAACAAACCCTTTTTTTGGCCCTATGTGATATCAGGGACCTACATACTACTGTGTGTAGGTTCATGGTGACATTGATTGTTGCTATTTGTATGCACAGGTCAGTATGCCATGTATCGTTATGATGATATCAGCACCACTATTGCCATGCTCATCTACTACATTTGTGTATCTAGTGTACTAACTCCAGCCCACCACAGGTCAAGGGCCATGTAACTAGAGGCCCATGAGTGAAGAAACAGTCTTTGCGAAAACTTTTTCATCCCACAGGAAATTTGGTCCTGCAAATTTTCAATGTTGAAGGACCGGCTACATTTTTGGAGGACCGGCTAGCCACATATCTGATGATTTCTGCATTTCAAGTATAAAAGAGTTTTGTCCATTAAAGATACAATTTATTTGAAATCATCTATGGCCAAATCAGGATGGATAGATAGTTTTACATAGTATGTTGACATACATATTTCAGCTTTAGAAGCCCAACTGAGTTCTTCTAGTTCAGAAAAACCCAACATGCCACTGGACATTCGGTCCTGCTACACTTGTAAATCTGCTGGACCGGTGGCATTTTAGAAGGACATTGCCACTGTCCTGCATGTTTTCGCAAAGACTGAAGAAAGGGTGACTTTTTTATAATGTTGTGTTTACATCGATTTCAGCAGCTCTAAGGGGTCCTGAGTGGAGTGGCTAAAAAGTTCTGACACCTCCTTAATAAGTTAGGGGGGACTTAAAAAGGTATGCCCCTTTATAGCAAAATAAAGTCAGAGCGTTTAAATAGGGAGTGGTCATTATTCATCCACAAGGGGGGGGGGGGGTGTCGGTGGATTTCCGGGAGCGCCCAAAAAAAAATGGCAAGGGGAGGGGGGGGGGGTAAAAAAATGTCAACCCCTCTTCTAGCTGGAGTCAAAAAAAAGAGGGAGGTTATTATACTTCAAAGAGGGGGGGGGGCGAAAAAATTCTGACGCATTCTGAGGGAGGGCCAGAAAAATGTTGACACGTCTCGAGGGGGGCCAGAAATATTTTCACAGCTCGTGCAAAAACTCAAGCAACCCCCATCCCCAGACCCCTGTTGTTAAATAATGACTACTCCCTTTAAAAGTTTAATAGTACAACTATATTTAATATCATAAATATGTAGAGTTCAAAGGGTCGGGAAGAAATTTCCAGTGCCTTCAACAATGTGGCACACACAAATATACACACCTCCGTGCAAGATAACACCAAGCTGCCCCAGTAAATAATAAATGAACACCCCCTTTAAAGCTGGGCCGTCAGGGAATAAGTTCAGCATTTTCCATACGTGGACTAAAATAACAGTTCCACCAGAGGGCAGCAGTGTTTGGACAGGGGACCATGAGCATTCTCCAGCTACAACATATGGCCATCAGAATGAAAGAGAGAGTTTACCGTCCACCGCCCGCATGCCTTCAAAGGGGCCGCATGAAAAGTTCATTATTAATGTAAATTTTCATTATTTTTATTTCTTCAAAGATCTGAACAATATTTTACAATTTAAAAAAAAAAGATGCCCCAGAAAACTCCGAAAATCCCTCTTTTAAGAGAGATCCCTAATAATGAAAAATGAATAATGAAAAAAGACCGCATCTATTTTCCAAAAGTCCCGGACGGTAAACTCTTACTTTCATTCTCATGGCCTATTCACCTTATCTTGTGCCTGTAAGAGCTGGGCTCCCAGCTCTCAAGAGCCCTCCTGTGAATGAAATCTGAACTATATCCAAAAGTGCTTTTGGCCTCACTTCAACCATGACGGTCAAGCTTTAAATAGTTTAATATGCGTTTTTTGTCAGTCAGGGTGCCATCATGATAATCATCACGGGCCTGGCACAGAGCCAGTCACTCCAAATTTAATACCGGTAAATAATCGGTAATTGATTGTATTGTAGGAACGACCACTAGTTCATCAATAATATACTGCAAGCTCAAAGGTCCCTTACAATCACAGAGATATATACGTACCTTATTAATAGAACCACAGGTCAAGATACAAATACAACTGATGTCTCTGGCTGTCAACTTCTTTTGTTTACATCTCGTATTATCGCCCGGAGACCGGCCGTTGCAACGGGGAGGCGGTCGATGTTTCGCCCAACTTGGGTTAATTCATTATTTCAGGTTGGAACCTTTAAATACCCAGTGCTTGGCATGGAACACTGTCGATACCTGTCGTAGGATTAGTTGCATGAGTTTCAATTGATTGTTAAAATAAGATATCTTCGTGCTGCATTCATTTAGTTATCAGTAAAATACAAATGTGCATCAGTTCAGCTTTTTACCGCTAGACGGCAGCTCTATTTATTAGTTCCTGAAATCTCACCTAGGCGGCGCTAGAGACGTTTTTGTACCATTCTGAGTCAAAGGTCGTCACAAAAGTTTTCTCTGTGAGAAGTGCAAATCTATAGCAAGAAAGTATTTCTTTAAACAGCCTTGCCTCTAAAAAAAGACAATAAAATTTGTTGCCAAAATAGTAGCTTTTATTATCTATATATGTCGGTATGTGTACAGAGAGTCACAGTCATCTGATTAGGCGTTAGCTTTTATTACAGAACAGGCTCAGAGTTCAGCGGTGAAGTTTCTAGTGTGCACTCGACCATTGAACAATTATGAAACATATCCGCATCAGGATCACGATTCACGCATAACCTAGCACAACACTGAGAGACACACACAGAGAAACACGTCAAGAACGTCTTCAACATGTCTTGGTGTAGCTTCTTTGGGGGCGAGAAATACAAGGATCACTTTGAGAATGGTAAGTGTGTTGCCGACCGATTAACTCTTCAATTATCGCCCAGCCAAACATAAGTTGAAGTTTTAATTATTACCTGTGTTGTGGAGTAATGTTACGTAAATCTATGATAAGTCTAGTGTCAATAGTGAGCATGATAGACTATCAATGTGATAAGAGGCCCATCAACAGTTGAGTCGACTCAGAGACATAGCGATTGTAGTGTATGATCACTTGATGATGTTGATGCTCACGTTTGGGTGAATACACATCTGTCAGTGTCACAACATATGTGCCCCACCCTCTTTGAGGGAGTGTTCATTTATTATTTACAGGGGGGGGTGGTTAGATTTCAGGCGGAGAGGTGAAATTCTTTTTACGCCCCCCCCCCTCCCTCGAGAGCGCGTGGAACGTTTTGTGCCCCCCTCGCCGGAGGCGGCGAAAAATGTTCCCCCCCCCCTCCTTTGAACTATAGTAACACCATAGACGGGCTCTTTTGCTAAAAAGGGGCTTAAATTTTTGTGCCCCCCCCCTCAAGAGGGGTCAGTATTTTTTACGCCCCCCCGCCCTGTAAATAATGAATGAACACTACCTTAGAGTTTAGTCTTTCATTCAATAATCAATGATCTATGGAGTATGTGACATAAGTTGTGTAGATTTATCACCTTTCAATATGTGTAGCAGAGATGCCAGTTTCCAAAGCAAAAGGTCAACTTTTTTTTCACCCTCCCCTCCCCCCCCCCCCGACCTCCACAACCACAACCAGGCTCAACCTATTTTTTGGGAAAGCCCCCATACCTATTAAAATGACACATTATATTGGATTGCGATATTCCACATGCAGCTCACGCTATGTCTACGCACACATGTGTTTATTTACCCCATGTGGGGAGGGAGTGGTAGGTAAATATCAAAGACCTTGACAACATGGGATGATCCACTTTGCTGTGAATTTAAGTTGTACCGTAAAACCGATCAGGCCGCGGCTAGTACACAAGTCAGATCGCCAGTGCGGTATAAGTATATGATCAGGACAAAATCAGGGTGCGGTGTATACGCATGTTTTTAGATGTATACATGCAGTGCCAGTGTTGCCGAAAACTTTTTAAGTACACAGGCCAATGTGGCCTGTGTAGTGAGACCTTACACATGCCATTTGCCTTCTACACAGGCCCCATCGAGCCGGATATTTTCCCGGATATTTTCATGTCATATAGCATATTTTATACTATTTTATGTCAATTAATACAAATTGCAATGCTTCTCTAATAATGCTACTAAAAATGCTTAAATTCAGTGAAAAAATACTTGTAGCACTTGCATGGACCTAGCTCAGCTTCTAATAGGAATATTTGAAAAATTCTTTCACTTTTGGAAAGCTGACATTATGGCCGGCCATTGTGGCCGGTGTCCAAGAGCCTTACATCGGCCAATAAGATTCTACATCGGCAAAAGCCGATGTGCCGATGTCATTTCGGCAACACTGTACATGTACTACACTACTGACGTCACCATAGTCAGACCCCCTGTATTAGGCTTTACAGGCCTATATGATTGATATTTCCCAAGGTTTAGGTGCAGCTAATATGCGAGTACCATAAAACCTCGCATATATAGACAAAGGTGCACGAGTAGAGTTCCTCACTGAGGGTTATTTCACGAGGCGAAGCCGAGTGAAATAACCCTCAGTGGGGAACTCTACGAGTGTTCCTTTGTGTTTATTTCATGTCCTTATCAACATTATTTGTCAAAATTACACTTAATTGCTCTGAAAAAGAAACTTTATAATGGTTAAATCAACAATTTTGATGATTAGACAGGCCGTTAAATACGGGCAAGGGTTATTTCACGGGGGGTGTTAAATACGGCCTTCCTTGGTTAAGTCAATGGGAGTGCCGTATTCACCATGAAATAAAAGCTGTGGCTAGTATGCGAGTCAGCTCCGCGGTGCGGCTTATCGCATCGGCCCATGGTCAGGGTGCGGCCTATAATGTTATACGTGAGTTTTTGCTGCGATGGTACAGTACTAAAAGTCACCATAGTCAGATCTCTGGTGCGGCTTATAGGATTGGCCCAGAGTCGGGGTGCGGCTTATACGTGAGTTAGGCTTATACGTGAGGTTTTGCGTTAAGGCCTAAAGGGGCTGATCGACTGCCGCAAACTTGCTGCGATTTTGCTGCGAGTGAAACTCGCGCGGCTACACATGGGCAGAACGTTAACGTTTAAACAGTGAATCAGCTGCTGCAAGTGTTTGAGACAACGTCCTCGCGAGGGACGAGTGGTATCCGACTGAACTCACAGAAATCTAAAAGTTTCTATTTCTACAAGTATACTCGCAAGACTCTCCCGTACGACTATATTCACAGCAAAGTCGCGGCAGTGGATCCCCGGCTACATGCGAGGTTTTCCGGTACGAATGAAAATACCCCAGAACGGTCCAGTTGTGGATCAACCGCTCACACACCCTGCAACAATGTTTTTGACGAATGCATGCCAGGTGAATTGAATTACAGAAATCAGCTACTTGATACTCTGTACTTGTGACTGTTCTCACGCCCTGTTTTTGCAGTTATTTTCACAGCAAATATGCGACTGCAAATCAGTGGCTACTAATAGCGGTTAATTGATAATTACTCAATGACAATTGAAACGGCCACATATGTCTCTGCTTTAAATGAAATCATTTGTTAATTGATCAACGCTAAGATAAACAAATGGACACTACAGGTCATGTTCTTGTTTCCAAACCATATTTTTAATTACTTAATATTGCACATACATCAGCTATCATTTAATAATGTCACCGGTGCTTAGAACAGGTCCTGCTATCGCTGTGCAATTTAAATACATCTGTCCCAACAATGACCCGGGTATAGACCAAGTTCTGCTCTGTTAATCCCATTAAAAACTGAGTGCATCAACTGCAGTTTAAGCAGTCTATATAGAGAACATTTGCATTCGGGTCAAAACGGATACCATATATATGTTATTGATTCTGTACAAGGGGGTGCTTTGTTGGGACGATGACTTGCAGTTTAAGTGCACAATACCTACCGTAAAACCCCGCCTTTAAGACGGCCTGATTTTGGGATTTATTTTTACCAACTAGGAGGTCGTCTTAAAGGCGGGGTCGTCTTATAGGAGGGGTTTTACGGTAGCTCTTTTTATGGTGTCTATCACCATTACTCACTCAATTCCTAAAATCTATTACCGGTAACCCTTTAAGCCTTAAGGCTCAAATACTGTTTTAATGTGTTGTGCTTTTACTTGTCATGATGCATGAATGCAGCCCTCGCAAATAACTCGCCAGGCAAACGGGGGTTTTAAAAATCGAAGGACACAGACATTTAATAAGCCCTAGTATATTCTATATATATGCATAAAAATCGACATTAGGACAATGGCCGGCCATGACCATAGCTTTCCAACAGTGAGAGATTTTTACAGATAATTATATTTAGAAGCAACGTTATGGCCATGTAACCTATTTTCAATGAATTTAAACATTTCTCGGTACATTATTGAAAAAAAGTATCAATATGATAATAAATTAGTATAAAATCCTTTAATATGACATCAATGTATAGATGCAGGTTTCATGTGGCCTGTGTAGAAGACAAATGGCCTGTGTAAGATCTCACTACACAGGCCACGTTGGCCTGTGCGCATAAAAAGTTTTCGGCAACACTGTTGTGAATACGGTAACTGGTAGGACCATGACTTGCAGTTTAAGTTGAGTTATTGTTAAGGCATTGACTCACAACTAGTTACTCAGTACTTGAAATGACTCTAGGAAGGAAATATATAATGAAGAACTTCCGTAGTGACTGGCGGGTCGCCACATCCTGGTTAACCCTTTAAAGACAGCATGATAACTTAATGCATCATGCCCCAAGCTTGGTCGGCATGATGCACCAATGCAGCCCTGGCAAGTAACTCGCCAGTGCTGCATTCATGCATCATGCCGACCAAAGAGTCGGCATGATGCACCAATGCAGCACCGGAAAGTTACTGGCCGGGGCTGCATTGGTGCATCATGACGACAAAAATCATCTTTTAGCGAGATGCGTGCTTAAATGGTTAAGCACTTACACACAGGCGGTGTCTGGGCCGCAGCCAACCATAAACCATGACACACAAGTTAAGCCTTTAAGTACGGCATCATGCATTAATGCATCATGCTATTGGTCTTCATGATGCATGAATGCAACCATGGCGAGTAACTCGCTAGTGCCGCATTCATGCGTCATGCCAACCCTTGAGGATTGTCTCAACCCCGTAGTGTCGTCATGATGCATGAATGCAGCCCTGGCGAGTCACCCACCAAGGCTGCATTCATGCATCATGAAGAGCAAGGTATGCTGCATCAGACCATCAGAGGGTTTAAAGGGCCACATACTGTTTTAATGTGCTCTGCCCTTTGTCGGCATGATGCATAAATACATCCCTGGGTACCGTAAATTCTCGCGTATAAGCCGCACCCCTAACTTTGACAAATTATATAAGCCGCAGAGGGGGTCTGAATATTGCGATTTTGGTACTGTAGTATACTTATAAAAACTCTCGTATAAGCCGCACCCTATATAGGCATGTTTGGTATCAAAAGAAAGCTGAGTCTGACTCGCGTACAAGCCGCGGCTTCTACGCGAGAATTTACGGTAGTCTATTTTTAAAGGCAAGTAGATGCATCCTCTCAGACGATCCTTTGGGAATGTATCAATTGTGCAGATTCGTAGGCTTCAATGTAGCCCTGGCGAGTTCCTTGCAGAGGGCATAGTGCATTAATAAAGCACTACCGTAAAACCTCGCTTATAGGTCGACCTCACCTATAGGTCGAATAGGAGTTTGGAGGGAAAAAATCGACTTATAGCAAAATGCTTTGAACTTTTATAAAACCTCACCTATAGGTCGAATTGGAGTTTGAGATTTTCTTGAGGACAAACCCCAACCTAAATCCCCATAAAGCAGCTTTTTCAGGGACCAAAATTACTTTTATTTCTGTTATTTTGCACTTTAGAGGACCCCCTTCTTCTTATGGAACAAACTTTGGGTTTACTGGGGAAATGATCCCAGAAAAGAGGGTGTATTTTATGGTATTAATAATGAAGTTTTTTGGCTCCTTAAATGCTTTACCATTTTTCAAAACCCCACCTATAGGTCGAATTGGAGTTTTGGAAAGAAAAATCGACCTATAGCAAAAATAAATTCCAAATAAAAATCTACTTATAAGCGAGGTTTTACGGTATGTGGCCTTTAAAGGAATGACCTTGTATGAATAGCTGCACAGGTGTTCTTTTTTGGATTATAGACAACACAAAAACACTGCTTGTACACACCTCTCAGGCAGTCAGTAGGTCACGATTTATAAGATTGAACACTTGGTTTGTAATAGTTTATCCCCAGACCTCTTAACCCTTTAAGGATGGCATGATGCCTTAATGCATTATGCCCTTCATCGTCATGATACATGATGCATTCGACAATCATGCCGACCCTACAGGGTTGAGACACTCCTGAAGGGTCAGCATGATACACAATGCAGCACCGGTGAGTTACTCGCCATGACTGCATTGGTGCATCATGACGACCAATGTCATCCTTTAGCGTCATCCATCCTTAAAGGATTAAAGACCACACTAGTATTGGGAAATATAAACCGCAATGCAGATTGTGGTGATACTTAGCCTACATATTCAGTATTGATAACAGTGATATTGAGATTAATAGACCAGGCTAGATAACAGTTTCAGTTCTTGGAAGTGCTGTATGATATACATTCAATAAGCCATGGACAGACGTCATAATGTTACACAGTGCCATATATGTAAAATGAAACCATATTTAATAGGACGAAATACATTTTACACATTAATTTGTCAACATTATTTGTCGTAGCAGTGGTGGGTACTGTAAACGTATGTATTTTCGCGCATGAATATTTTCGCGAATTGACTACAAAGTGCACTTTCACGTGTATTTAAATTCGCGGATTTTGGAATATGCTAGTTATATGACTATATTGGATAAGTATTCGCTCTGTACTTATTTTCGCGATTTTTATTTCCGCGAAAATCGCGAAAATAAGTACAGCGCGAAATAAGATACATTTACAGTAACTCGTCGTTGTTGAAAAGCTGAGTATTCTCTAGTACCATAAATGATCCACAAGTTATACGCAAACCCAACCTCTAGTCCGAGTTATACAATATTCTAAAAGTCTGGGTTATAGGGTTCTCACAAGATCAGAGTGCGGGTTATACATGAGATGGGGCCAAAAAAAAAAGAAGGTTTGTTTCAGGTCACCCGACCGACCCTATCAAAACAGGCCCGACCCTACTTTTTTTTATGCAATTTTGAAGAAATTTTTATATTTTTACACTTTTTTGGGGACACTTTTGGGTTGACAAAAAATTTGAAAATTTTTCCCCATTTTTACCCTGTTTGTGTTATCGTAAAGGGGCTGTGAAAAAAAAAAAGTAAAAAAAAAAAAAATCCGACCTACCTAGACATGTACCCTAGATTTTCAGACCATGTAACCTGAAACACACCTTTTTTTATTTTTGGCCTAAATGATCCACAAATTATACGCGAACCAAACCTCTAGTCCGAGTTATACAATATTATAAAAGTCTAAGTTATAGGGTTCTCACAAGATCAGGGTGCGGGTTATACGTGGGATGCAGGTTATACGCAGGACTTTACGTTAGCTCTGTATTGCATGATTAACACCATGAGAAGAATCCTGTAATACCCTGCTTACTTTACTATCTACGTGTTTGATAGCCTACACCTGGACACGGCCCTTCCATATAACCACTGCCGCACACGGTTGAGACGAGGTGTTATATTTCAAAATATTTTTTTTTGTTTATGGATTTTTTATGTCAATGGATTTTGTAGATAAAAAAAGTGGAGCGAGCGACAATTTTCTTTTTTTTACCCAGCTTCCAAAAAAAGTTTTTAATGTACCGCTTACATGAGAATTTATGGTTTGATCTGGGGTAATTGCTAGAAGAAAAATTAGAAGAAAAAATCTCAATTTTCAAAAAAATGAGGCAAGCAAAATCCATTGATTTAAAAAGAAATAAAATAAAATTCAATTTCCAAAAATATGTTGCGCAAAATCCATTGACCAAATTTATTTTCGGTCTGGCCTAAGCATAGTAAATCTTGTATTTCAAAGAAATACATAGACAGAGCTGCACGCTTAAGTGACTGAGTCAGCGGTTATTGCACAAGTGGTGGTTGGGCTGTATTGCACGCTGGCAGTAGGCCTAGTGCAATACAGCCCAACTACCGCGAGTGCAATAACCACTGAAGAGGTCACTTTTAAGTGACGCTCTGTATTTATTTCATGTTTTTTTTATGCAAAATATATCTCCAGTCCATGTATGCTTACTTCCACGATGTTTATTTACTTCCGCAGAGTTTGTTTACTTCTGTCAGCCGCCATTTTGAATTCCGCACAGGTCACGTGACCCTCGGGAGCGTGAAATACGGCCAGAGCGTGAAATACGCCAGAGGGTTATTGCACGCTCCCCTCACGTACGGCCCTCCCATTGCTTTAACCTTGACAGTCCGTATTCACCATGAAATACACTTTTATATTGCAGGTATCTATGCGTGCGCCCAGTGCGGACACGGCCTGTTCTCCAGCATGGTGAAGTACGAACACAGCTCCCCCTGGCCGGCCTTCACACGCACCCTGCGTCCTGACAGCGTCTCCAAGAAACCCGAGGGAGGCCCCCGCGCTCTTAAGGTACAGTATAGGCTGGTAGCTGGATGCATTATCAACCAGTGAGATAATTCCCTGCATTCACGGCAGACTTTTTAGGGTGCATTATGTAACAGCTGGTACCCATTGTGATGGTTACTATGTAATAGATAGACTATGGTTATGATAGGGTATGTAGAATTAACCCCAGCTTGCTGGTAGGGCTAGATGAGGGCGAAGCCCAAGTCGCCCTACCAGCAAGCTATTGTTGATTCTAATACCCTTTCATAACTATTGTCTATCTGTTTTAAACCAAGGTATGCAGTATAACCAAGGTGCAAACTACTGTTCTGCCTCACCACCGTGGTTTAATAGCCCTTATCTCACTGGTACCCGATCAGGCAATGGCCACCCGCATAAGACCTCCCGCTACCTTGTTATAGGCTTGTAGCTGGATGCATCATCAACCAATGAGATAACACCCCGCAGTCACTGCAGACTTTTTAGGGTGCATTATGTAACAGCTGGTACCCATGTGACTGCTGTTATCAGTGCTTATCTCGCCAGTACTACCGTAAATTCTCACGTACAAACCCGCCGCTTGTACGAGAGTGAGGACTCCAGTTAGGCTTAATAGGATTTCTCCAAAGCCTAGGTGCGGCTTATACGAGGGTTTTTGCTGGTACAGTACAGTACTAAAGTCACTGTAATCAGATCGCCAGTGCGGCTTATATGCGAGTACTAAATTTGCCATAATGAGACCCACTGTGCGGCTTATAGGTCCTACCCTGCACAAAATGAATCAATTATATTAAAATAAATAAAAGAATATTTTCTCAAGCTGTTCCCTGTTTTTGGTTGGTTGTAGGTGCGTTTTGGTTTGATGATAGTCAATACCTTGTATCATACAGTTTTTTTTGAAAAATAAAATGAACTAATGAAATAAGTAAATAATTAAAGATAAAAGAATAAATGTTATTGTTTATTTTGTTGGTTGTAGGTGCGCTGTGGTAAATGTGACAATGGTCTGGGGCACGAGTTCCTTAACGATGGTCCTGGTGAGGGGCAGTCACGTTTCTGAATATTCAGCGACTCCCTCAAGTTTGTCCCTTCTGCGCAAGGTGAGTAACCAACCTGTTATCAGCAGGGATGTAAGTCTTCCTGGAATTCCAGGAATTCCTGGAATTTCACTTTTAGGTATTTTTCCTTTATTACAGTGTTCCCAGCCATCAGAAGGCCCTAGTCCGGCCACAACACTCCCCTGATGCCCTCCCCGCCTCCCCTGCAGTGTTTCCGGCCAGCAGTAGGCCCTAGAAAGGCCACATTACACTCCTGAGGCCCGCCCCGCCTCCCCTTGCAGTGCTCCCGGCCAGGAGAACGCCCCCAGGTCGGTCTCTTTGACCCTCCTGGCATCTTCCCAGTGACTCACTGGGAAGATTCCAGGAGGCAAAAAGACACCGCCCTAGGGCCTTCTGCTGGCCGGGAGCACTGCAAGGGAGGCGGGGAGGGACTGGGGAGCACTAGGGTTGCCTTCCTAGGGCCTTCTACTGGCCGGGAGCACTGTACGGAGGGCCTGCTCCGATTTCCCGGTTTTTCACCTGTCCTGACTTACATCCCTGTTATCAGGAATTAGGGCAAAAATAATTGAATTCCCCTCCGGACGTTAGACTACCTAACAATCAATCAATGATCAATTTTTTCAAAAGTGTCAATTTTTGCTTCTGGTGATTCCCCCAGATCATCCAATCAATTCTTATGTAATTGACCCAGGGGCACTACTGTGCCTCAGGGTCTTATACGACGGTTCTCAACCCAATTTAAGACATTTTTCCCATCACTTGTACCTGGAATAATTCAGCAAATAAATCTTCCTGCCAAAGAAATGTGTTTTGAGTCATACAGCTCAATGCCAATCTCCCCATACCAGTATTGTAAATGTGGGTTTGCTCAAATTCTCAAAAAAGGCATTTAAAAAAGTGTCACTTTTGGCATTTTTTTCACAAATTTCTTAAGCATTGCAGGTATAGGAAAAACCTCCCTCTTATGCCCTCCACCAACTTGTTGAGCCCATAGACTTCCATGTTAAAGGCTTGAGGAACGCTTTTCTGAGACGGTATATAAGACGCTTTGTGAGAACCTCCCTCTAGTTTTTTTTGTTTTTTTGTTTTTTTTTCCAAACTTTTTTTTCCAAACTTTTTTTTTCAAACTTTGTTTTTTCAAAACTTTTTTTCAAAACTTTTTTTCCCCTGCCTGCCTGCCTGCCTGCCTGCCTGCCTGCCTGCCTGCCTGCCTCCCTCCCTCCCTCCCTCCCTCCCTCCCTCCCTCCCTCCCTCCCTCCCTGCCTCCCTACCTCCCTCCCCTGGGTTACATGTGATGCCAATCGCCAATACCATTCATTGATAAACAAAGAACTTTTGGTGGAGGCTCCACTTTTCCACCTACAAAATTCATTGACAAAGATCCAATTTTGATATTCAAGAATCGATTTCCTGTAAAATATATCAGGGTTGTCAGAAAGTAGAATTCGTTGGCAACCCTATGAAGTATGATTAAAGCGGGCATAATCTTTGATAAAAATTGTCATTAGAATGCTGCTATGTACGATGAGTAGAATTAAGTAAAATCTTACTGCAAACTATACATCGTACACTTCCGTTTCTCCCCATGTCATTCTTCCGTATGCATACGTTTCTGTGCCCATTGGCTTGTTTGTTCTAAACATGGAACTCAGAATTAAAAGCTAAACCTATTGAAGAAAATATACCCTCAATTAGTATTTTCACATTATTTTACATTATTGTATTTCAGCAACGAAGGGACAGAAGAGGGAGGTTTAAACCTCTCCCCTCTCCCCTCACCATGACAGAAACCTAGAGTCTGCGGTTGGAGGCCAAGATGAGACCAGTCTTACACACAGATAAAACTTAGCAGCCCTTTAAGGACGGCATGTCGCTAAAATATGACATGTGTCGTAATGATGCACCAATGCAGCCCCGTCGAGTAACTCGCTTGTGGTGGATTTGTGCATCATGCGGATACTTCAGGAGTGTCTCAACCCCGTAGGGTTATCATGATGTATAAATGCATTCATGCATCATGACGACAAGGGGATGATGCATTAATTCATTATGCAGTCCTTAAAGGGTTAAGTGCATAATAACTACAACCCCCCACCCCAGTTAATCTCATGTACCTTAATACACTGACCAAAGAGAGTACACTGACTAAAGAGAGTACACTGAACAATGCTCAACTGGATATCCATCCGTATGCGCACATAGCATCCTAATGTAATATACGCGGCACGAAAAGCAATTGTAACGAGATATCTTAGACGCGCTCTGTGTATATAGCTGCTTGTTGATGTATCAAAGCAGCACCAAGATATTTTCAGATATTTATATTGTTAGAAAATCAAAATAACTCATGTTTGTGGTAACAGAAGGTATCAATACTAATGTCATATCAATATTGTATTACTCAGAGGGTAAGTCACTTGTGAAGGGATATTAATGGGTAAACCCTTTAAGGTCGGTATAGTGCTTTAATGCGTTATGCAGCGTAACAACTCGTCGGGAGTGTATCAACCCCATAGGGTCCTGAGGCAAGCGGCACTGGCAAGTTACCGGCCAAGGCTGAATTCATGCATCATGCCGACAAAGCACTATGCCACCCTTAGAGCGTTTAGCGGTGGTACTTAGGAGGTCTATGCCGTGTCGTTTGATCTTTTTAATCATGTTTACACGACAGAGCCTATTCCCATACTACACTGTGACCCTGAGAGGAAACAACATGAGTTTAAAACCCTTTCCAAACAGAAGCAATTATGATATTCATGGGGCCTTAAAAATGACCATTTACACAGTATTCCTCTATAAAGGTGTTAAATTCATACTTTTTCAATTGAGAAAAAAAAGTTGTTTCTTCTTAGGGCGCGTGTGTTTGGATGTGGAAATGTTTCCAGTTTCCACGGCAGCATGTTTTTGTTAACCACGTACATCACAGTCGCATTATATAATTCAACAGTAGTCTTGCAGATACTAGTCCCATAATATATACACAGCATATAGATTCTAATTGAACCATAATATATAAAATTGGAGTGATTATCCGTCCACGCTTCGGCAGAAAATGATTACTCGGTAACCATGGTTACTCGTCTACGGTCGCCATGGTTGATCTCGCTGTATAAGACCTCAACCCGCACCCTCATAATAACGGGCATTGTAGAAAATATAATATAAAAAACATCCTTAATAAGCCCATAATAATAGAGATAGTTAAAGAAGTCAGGGGTAATATTAAAAAGACAGAAGTCTCATCTTGGTCTCACCATGGCAACCAGAAGTGGTGGGTAACTTGTCCGCGTGTAAAAGAGCGATCCGGGTGCTCGGACAGAGATGGAATAATGACGCAGACTCTCACCAGCCCGCCCGGGAAAGATTGTCTGCCGATGCCCCGTCCACCCTACCAGCACCCACGCTGCATTCAAGTTGCCTCCCATGGGAAAGGACTCGGTCGCTGTCCATGGTATAATAAATAACATCACATTGTACAGACCACTTATTTTAAGTGGAGGATATCAAGTCCCAAATAAGGACATTCTTGTCAGTTACATCTCACTTAACCATTAAAGGACGCATGTCATTAAAAGATGACATTTGTCGTCTTGATGCACCAATGCAGCCCTGGTGAGTTACTCACTGGGGCTGCATTGGAGCATCATGCCAACCCTTCGGGAGTGTCTCAAACCTGTACGGTCAGTATGATGCTTGAATGCAGCGCTGGTGAGTCGCTCGCCATGAGCTGCATTCATGTATCATGATGACCCAAGGCAAAAGGCATTATGCAGTCATTAAAGGGTTAAATATTTAATGGTTATATATTAAAGTAAAGTACAATTTGTAACATAGTTTTGACATGATATAACCAGATTCTGGCAGGGAGTGTTGTATTCACTGTTATAAATTGATTCACTGGCAGATGGCAATCCAAAAACTGATGCTGTGGAAATATCATAACTATTATCTTAGGTATTTTGAAAATGAAATGATAAGAGAATAGCGTAAAAAAAAAAAAAGTTTAAGCTCACATATATACAAATAGTTCGATATGCTTACTCCGGCCATGTGTGAAAATTAGGCTTGAATCTACAAGCGCATATTTAGAAGCGGTAATTAATTTTGATAATATCTTACTCATAAAGATTTTAGTACTACTAACCTGCATGATATGAAAGTTTCCAGAGAAAATGAAGTGTGCATGCCAAATGTAGTATTACATTATAGACACTGATGATGAGAGGACTTGAGAAGACAAATTGAAGCTTGAATGAGAAGTGTATTGATGTATAATAACCCGGTTACTTCCAGGCTAACTGGATATTAACACTGGTGCCAAATTGCCTTGTGATACGCTGATCCACACTGCTTGCTGATTTTACCGCTTTGGTTCGATGACACCATTTCTTTGAGTTGTTACTACTGTAAAACCTTGCGTATAAGCCTATACTTCATATAAGCCACACCTAGACTTTGGGATAATCCTATAAGCTAGGATGCAGACTCTCATACAAGTCTCGGCTTCTGCGCGAGAATTCACGATAGTGCTGTTTTGAACACCTTGAATTTATTGCTTGTGCCCTGTTACTTTGACTGACGCGGAGTTACCCGTACCTGAATTCCGAAAACTCCCGGTTTTGATATTATTGAACAGTCTCTTCAGTAGACATTTTACTGTGGTGGAATAAGTATTTATTGTAATGTCGTCAAATCTTTTAGGGGGCATGTATCTAGATAAGAGAGACCCCTCAAACTATTGAGTTGTAATTTTTGGTTATGAATAAGGATTTAATTGGATGTAAATGATTTGTCTCATATTTATTTTGTAACCGTGTATTATCATTTACTACCCGATATTTGAAATACATTGTACCGCTCGATGTTTGGGCCTAAAAAAATGGTTGTGTTCAGGTAACATACAAGCTCAAAAAGAATGTGGTCAGTTGGTCGATTTCTGTACCCCCTTTTTTTAGGATGAGACGAAATTTCAGTAAAAGAACAAAAATATCAGAAGCAAAATCCCAAATATGCAAAAACAAAAATATTACGGTAGGCCCAAAAAAATAGCGTCAGTGGCGATACCTGAACACAACTTCTTTTTTTTTCTGGCCTTGAGATGAATAAACCCGCATGCCGTGGCCATACTGAAGTGTATCTGAGGGTATAACAGGGTTTTAGCCATACAGACTGCATTCCCATGTAGTTGTAGCATCAGGTGAAGGTTATTCCAGAACGCAAACAAACCTCACACCTTTATTCCCTGTAGTTAGTCTACGCCCTTGATATTGTATTGTTGCGATAAAGCGCCTGGTCTCAAAAGAGCGTCAATCTTATATAAGCCTGGGGTATAGAGGTCTTGGAACTTTTCTTCAGCACTAAAACAAGACCTTTAATAAGGGCTTGTCTTGTAGATAATCGCTGGGGTAATAGCCCTCCCCATTGTCGAGAATGTACAGTATGTTGCTCCCATATCCACTCGAGACGGGGCTAAAAAAAAAGCACTTTAAAAACAATCTGTTGTAAAGAAGGGGTTCTGCGGTGATACACATGTACCTTGGGGTTTACTGTTATCCATTGATTTTTTATATAATTATATGTTATCTCACAATATTATTTGTTTGTGTTATTATTATGATACGTTTTTTGCACTTATCACCGGTTATACAAATGATTATTATTTGTTTTACCGTAGAAGTGTTTCAGTTAGTCGTCTCATTGCATAGTGTGCACTGCTTAAACCAATATTTGAACGATGCATTCTTTGTGATTCAGAGTCCTTGATAAACTAAAACAAATGTAAGATATGATGTGTTTGCTTCAAGGCTATTCTGTCCGGGTTTGGTGGCCCAGATTTCTGCTTTGACTCGAGGCTAAAATGTGTGACGTCACTTCCTGAGGTCCAATGAGTGAACTGTTGAATGAAGATAATACTGTGAAGATAATCACTGTGACATAAACTATCCTTCCAGGAACAATCTTTTGTAACTTATAAATGCAATAATGAACATTTACCTCTATAACATAGACATATAAACATTTACAAACTTAGTAAAGTGATAGACTTTTTTAAAACTTCTTTTCAAACACACTGTTGAAGGTTGTCGAGTGGACCAAAGAGAGAGCTCAGTTTCCCATGTCTGGAATTCTAGGTCATCTGAGTAACTTGCAAGTGCTGCATGAATGGCCTGCAATAACAAAGGCTTGGATGTAAACAGTATTGGCGATGCGAGTCGACCGGACTTGAAGTCAGAATATGTGTTGAACTAATTTTCCGGATAGCAGACCAAGGCATTACCATGAATGCATTCAAATGATGACTAATTTAAATATTTAGGGAGGCTTAAAAACACACAGGTCTGGCATAAACAATTCCAATCAGCACATACACTGACTTTAAATCTAGTTATAGCCTGAAATGGTTGATGATACAAATACAGTATTGTGATTGAAGGATCTTTGTGTTGTGAGTTGATGTGAACGGTTTATTATCGATATTGTTTATTGCGGAGGACTAAAATTGGCTTTCCGGAACTGTCTTGGGTTGGGTAAATATATATCGTAATTCATAGTTTCTGATTGAATGTAAGCCAAACTAGAGTGTAAATTTTCAAATGCAACTTTAAGAAGGCACTGATATAAAGACAAATAATCCTCCTAAGCCAGTAGGTCAACTTTAGATATAGATCATTGACTACCAGTAGTTCCTGTTTCCAAATATTGTTTGACGTGTTGCTAATTCTACACTCAACAATATGCCTGAATGATTAATAACTCTTGTGAGAATAAGAGGTTGAAAATGAAATGCCAGAAATAGAAATAGACATACTACCATTTGTCCTAGATGTGAGAATTAATTCAACTATTTTCATCATCAATCGACTCTTGAAGCTTACAATGCACAACCTATGATATATCCAGAGCAGGGTTTGAACACTGTGATGGCGATTGACTAAAGGTGTATATCATTAACGGTCTCAAGACCGTTAGATCACGTATCTCACTGTTTAGGGAGGGCCATAGTCACCTGGTAACCCTCACGTGTACACTACACCATGTCTACATCAACCCGGTAGTCATCCTGCTTGTCGTTGACTCGCTGCAATAAAATACATTATATTCATTGAATTCCACTCTTGTCGTCTATTGTAGCTGTCAGCTATTGAAGGTAGCTGTCAGCCATTGAAAACTCCAGATTCGAAGAATAGGTGGTCGACAATTTACTTTTATTGCAAAATCATGTATGGCAGGCAATGTAATGTGCAGACACTGTAAAGTCGTCTGACGGACAAATTTGGCTGGCCATATGGCTGTTACCAGAGCCTTCCTTAGGGAGGATTTGGGAACAAAAGTATGCCTGGGAGACACCCGGATCGTTAAGAATCCAGACCAAGTGATTCAAAGCTCATGCTGCATTCTGATTGGTCGAAAAATCATCAGGCAGTGCTGGTGGTGCTGACTGGTGGTAGATAAGGGAACTATTTTCAATTATCAGTCTCAGCACCAGCCTCCAGGTGTCAGCACCAGCCATGCCTCCAGGTGTACCCGTACAGCCGGGGGTCAGACAGCGGTTCCTCCTTGTACATGGCGGGGTCAGTGTCCAACGCTGAGTCAGCAAATCCCTGCAGGAGGGTCTCCAGCTGCTGAACCACCTGGGGGTAGTCAGCCGCCCGGTCAGTCGTCTCACGGGGGTCAGCGGCCAGATCAAAGAGCAGGGTGCTGTTCTTGTACAGAGCTGTGGGTAGCGCTGCAGCAACTTCATGTGCTGCTATACCTTGTAGATCCTGATACCAAGAATCAAGTCTTGGCAGGCCAGGGGAACATTTTTCGTAGCCATCCCACATTCCTGCAAAACCTTTTATCAACTTCCAGTTGCCAGAGCGAATGGCAGCATGACCCATAATGGGAGGGTCAGTCTTATCGTAATGAATCGGGACCACAGATCTTTCAGATACGCCACCATTCAGGATCAGGTTAGTCTGGTCATAGCCGTCCACAAACCCAGGAACAGTTCCCCCAGCCAGGGACACAATGGTGGGGAACCAGTCAGTCTGATGCACCAGTCCATAGGACACTGTTCTGGCAGATCCCCTCATGAGTGGGCTGTGGACAAAAGCAGGAACACGCACACCTCCCTCCCACACTGACATCTTAGCGCCCCGCAGAGGGTGGTTGCTAGAGAAATGTCCATCGCCTCCGTTGTCAGACGAGAAGATGATGACGCTGTTATCATACAGACCAGTGTCTTTTAGCTTCTGCACCAACCTCCCTATAACGTCATCAGTCAGGCTAATCATGGCCTTGATAACTCTTCGTGTTGGGTCAGGTTCATCATTGTGTCTCTCTAAGTACTCCAACGGGGCTTCTAATGGAGCATGGACAGTCTGAAAGGCAAAGTACATGAAGAGGGGGTTATCTGTTGTTGCTAAATTCTGCACATGATTATCTATATATTCCTCAGCTCGATTGCCAAGGATTTCAGTGCTGTGTTTCCCATAAGAACATGTATCAGCAACCGAGTCGTCATAAAAGTCATAGAACCCGTCATTTTCATGGTTATAGTGTCCCATCTCGCTGTTGTAGAATCCATAAAACTTGTCAAAGCCACGATACGTAGGGGTACAGTTCACATTACAGAAGCCCATTCCCCATTTACCCAGCATGTATGTATTGTAACCAAGCAGCTTCAGTGCCTCTGGGAGGAGGGGGTTGTCCTTGGGCAGGCATACTGGTGATGTTCTCACCATGATGAAGTGCTGCAGCCCCAGGTGGAAGTTGTACCTTCCCGTTAACAGGGCTGCACGGGACGGCCCACACATCGGGGCCACGTAGTGGTTCTCTAGGACGATACCCTCCGACGCCAGCTGCGTCAGCACTGGGGTCTCGATGGTAGAGTCATGATACCCAATGTCATTGTAGCCAAGGTCATCAAGCAGCAAGTAGATGATGTTAGGTTGTTTGGAGTTTGGAAGTCTATTAGCAGAGATACCCTGATATAGCATCAACAGCAGGATGACTGGAAACGCAGCCATCGTCAAGCGTCGAGCGAAAAGCTCAACACCTTTACATCAGCTAGAGGCTGCAGGTGACGTCTGCTTAACCCTTTAAGGGCCACACGGTGCTTTAAGGTGCTGTCCTTTGTTTTCATGGTTCATGAATGTATCTCTGGCTAATATACTTCCCACGGCTAAATGCATGATCCCTGGCTGCAGCCATGGTGAGTTTCTCACAATGCCTGCATCCATGAATGCATGCTGACGACCAAAGGACATAGTGCATTCAAGTACTGTGCGCGCCTGAAATGGTTAAGCACTAAGGGCTCTGTCATATGTTATGATGGGTTTGCATCTATTCCCATCAATGTAAATACTTCAGCATGCCACTCAAACTAAATTGACGATGAAGACACATGCATGTTCTCTAGACTTCAGAATGGTCCCTTATTGCAATGTGTAATGTATAATGATGACTATACTGGTATTCTTTGGCTCTAAAAACTCTAAACCCCTTAATCAAGCACAAGACCGTCAGCTGGAGGCAGGATTAAATGTTTTGGTCATTCCTCTCAATTCATTGGCATCGGGGCAGGAAGAAATTGAGATAGAGGCCTGAAATTCGCAGGGCGCCCGGCTCTTGGCGCAGGCGGGCCGCTACCCAAATATGGGCCCGATCAGACCACCGGCCGCGAAACGGCAAGCGATACAGTAACTATGCATTTCTGAGCTAGTTTTGGAGCTAATTTCGACTTGCACTGGGACAGGACAGGCTGGTACTTACTTGGTAATGGACAATGATTGGTGGTTAGAAGCAGAAATGAAGAGATGTTTGAGTGAGTTTTGTTGTTTACATGTGGCTTCTGCAGTTGGGGTTTCCCCTTTGACTGAGGGATTCCCTCTCCAGAATGAGGCACAACACTGGCACCCTGTGCTGATCCCAGGCGGTGACCTAGGGAAGCCAGGGCCAGAAGCAAAGATGCTTGAGAGATGTGGTGTGACTAGAATGAGAGGATACATAATGAGTCTGGGTGATTGGTGGGGTGGGTATTTGGTGTGGTTTGTGGTATGGTATTAAGGCCCGCAGTGAATACAAGGCAGTCATTTATTGGTTTTAATTCAGGGGACTGGGAGAAGAGTCAAATGAGGTCCTGTAAAATAAATATAAATTGCATGGGCACACCACACAGAAATGTCCACTAAGAATAGAGATGGAGAGAAAGTTTTCTCTAATGTCTTTTAATAAATATCTATGTTTCAATTTTATGGCATTGACTGGGGCACTGGCAGGGGGTAAGGGAGAAGAGGGAAGGACGGGGGAGGGACTGGGGAAAGGGAGGAGGGCAGTTTACAGTACATAGACAAGCCCCTCCCCCTACTGTTTTGACCATGATAATTGTATGAAAAAGCATTGCAAATTGATTGGCTTGTAAGCATTGGTTTATGGCATCTCTCAATTGCGGTCATTGACATTAATCTTTTAAACCGTAAATCATACAGACCAGTGTCTTTTAGCTTCTGCACCAACCTCCCTATAACGTCATCAGTCAGGCTAAGCATGGCCTTGATAACTCTCCGTGTTGGGTCAGGTTCATCATTGTGTCTCTCCAAGTACTCCAACGGGGCTTCTAATGGAGTATGGACAGTCTGAAAGGCAAAGTACATGAAGAGGGGGTTATCTCTTGTTGTTAAATTCTGCACATGATCATCTATGTATTGCTCAGCTCGATTGCCAAGGATTTCAGTGCTGTATTTCCCATAAGAACATGTATCAGCAACCGAGTCGTCATAAAAGTCATAGAACCCGTCAATTTCATGGTTATAGTGTCCCATCTCGCTGTTGTAGAATCCATAAAACTTGTCAAAGCCACGATACGTCGGGGTACAGTTCACATTACAGAAGCCCATTCCCCATTTACCCAGCATGTAGGTGTTGTAACCAAGCAGCTTCAGTGCCTCTGGGAGGAGGGGGTTGTCCTTGGACAGGCATGCTGGTGCTGTTCTCCTAATGTTGAAGTGCTGCAGCCCCAGGTGGAAGTTGTACCTTCCCGTTAACAGGGCTGCACGGGACGGCCCACACATCGGGGCCACGTAGTGGTTCTCTAGGATGATGCCCTCCGACGCCAGTTGCGTCAGCACCGGGGTCTCGATGGTAGAGTCATGATACCCAATGTCGTTGTAGCCAAGGTCATCAAGCAGCAAGTAGATGATGTTAGGTTGTTTGGAGTTTGGAAGTCTATTAGCAGAGATACCCTGATATAGCATCAACAGCAGGATGACTGGAAACGCAGCCATCGTCAAGCGTCGAGCGAAAAGCTCAACACCTTTACATCAGCTAGAGGCTGCAGGTGACGTCTGCTTAACCCTTTAAGGGCCACACGGTGCTTTAAGGTGCTGTCCTTTGTTTTCATGGTTCATGAATGTATCTCTGGCTAATATACTTCCCACGGCTAAATGCATGATCCCTGGCTGCAGCCATGGTGAGTTTCTCACAATGCCTGCATCCATGAATGCATGCTGACGACCAAAGGACATAGTGCATTCAAGTACTGTGCGCGCCTGAAATGGTTAAGCACTAAGGGCTCTGTCATATGTTATGATGGGTTTGCATCTATTCCCATCAATGTAAATACTTCAGCATGCCACTCAAACTAAATTGACGATGAAGACACATGCATGTTCTCTAGACTTCAGAATGGTCCCTTATTGCAATGTGTAATGTATAATGATGACTATACTGGTATTCTTTGGCTCTAAAAACTCTAAACCCCTTAATCAAGCACAAGACCGTCAGCTGGAGGCAGGATTAAATGTTTTGGTCATTCCTCTCAATTCATTGGCATCGGGGCAGGAAGAAATTGAGATAGAGGCCTGAAATTCGCAGGGCGCCCGGCTCTTGGCGCAGGCGGGCCGCTACCCAAATATGGGCCCGATCAGACCACCGGCCGCGAAACGGCAAGCGATACAGTAACTATGCATTTCTGAGCTAGTTTTGGAGCTAATTTCGACTTGCACTGGGACAGGACAGGCTGGTACTTACTTGGTAATGGACAATGATTGGTGGTTAGAAGCAGAAATGAAGAGATGTTTGAGTGAGTTTTGTTGTTTACATGTGGCTTCTGCAGTTGGGGTTTCCCCTTTGACTGAGGGATTCCCTCTCCAGAATGAGGCACAACACTGGCACCCTGTGCTGATCCCAGGCGGTGACCTAGGGAAGCCAGGGCCAGAAGCAAAGATGCTTGAGAGATGTGGTGTGACTAGAATGAGAGGATACATAATGAGTCTGGGTGATTGGTGGGGTGGGTATTTGGTGTGGTTTGTGGTATGGTATTAAGGCCCGCAGTGAATACAAGGCAGTCATTTATTGGTTTTAATTCAGGGGACTGGGAGAAGAGTCAAATGAGGTCCTGTAAAATAAATATAAATTGCATGGGCACACCACACAGAAATGTCCACTAAGAATAGAGATGGAGAGAAAGTTTTCTCTAATGTCTTTTAATAAATATCTATGTTTCAATTTTATGGCATTGACTGGGGCACTGGCAGGGGGTAAGGGAGAAGAGGGAAGGACGGGGGAGGGACTGGGGAAAGGGAGGAGGGCAGTTTACAGTACATAGACAAGCCCCTCCCCCTACTGTTTTGACCATGATAATTGTATGAAAAAGCATTGCAAATTGATTGGCTTGTAAGCATTGGTTTATGGCATCTCTCAATTGCGGTCATTGACATTAATCTTTTAAACCGTAAATCATACAGACCAGTGTCTTTTAGCTTCTGCACCAACCTCCCTATAACGTCATCAGTCAGGCTAAGCATGGCCTTGATAACTCTCCGTGTTGGGTCAGGTTCATCATTGTGTCTCTCCAAGTACTCCAACGGGGCTTCTAATGGAGTATGGACAGTCTGAAAGGCAAAGTACATGAAGAGGGGGTTATCTCTTGTTGTTAAATTCTGCACATGATCATCTATGTATTGCTCAGCTCGATTGCCAAGGATTTCAGTGCTGTATTTCCCATAAGAACATGTATCAGCAACCGAGTCGTCATAAAAGTCATAGAACCCGTCAATTTCATGGTTATAGTGTCCCATCTCGCTGTTGTAGAATCCATAAAACTTGTCAAAGCCACGATACGTCGGGGTACAGTTCACATTACAGAAGCCCATTCCCCATTTACCCAGCATGTAGGTGTTGTAACCAAGCAGCTTCAGTGCCTCTGGGAGGAGGGGGTTGTCCTTGGACAGGCATGCTGGTGCTGTTCTCCTAATGTTGAAGTGCTGCAGCCCCAGGTGGAAGTTGTACCTTCCCGTTAACAGGGCTGCACGGGACGGCCCACACATCGGGGCCACGTAGTGGTTCTCTAGGATGATGCCCTCCGACGCCAGTTGCGTCAGCACCGGGGTCTCGATGGTAGAGTCATGATACCCAATGTCGTTGTAGCCAAGGTCATCAAGCAGCAAGTAGATGATGTTAGGTTGTTTGGAGTTTGGAAGTCTATTAGCAGAGATACCCTGATATAGCATCAACAGCAGGATGACTGGAAACGCAGCCATCGTCAAGCGTCGAGCGAAAAGCTCAACACCTTTACATCAGCTAGAGGCTGCAGGTGACGTCTGCTTAACCCTTTAAGGGCCACACGGTGCTTTAAGGTGCTGTCCTTTGTTTTCATGGTTCATGAATGTATCTCTGGCTAATATACTTCCCACGGCTAAATGCATGATCCCTGGCTGCAGCCATGGTGAGTTTCTCACAATGCCTGCATCCATGAATGCATGCTGACGACCAAAGGACATAGTGCATTCAAGTACTGTGCGCGCCTGAAATGGTTAAGCACTAAGGGCTCTGTCATATGTTATGATGGGTTTGCATCTATTCCCATCAATGTAAATACTTCAGCATGCCACTCAAACTAAATTGACGATGAAGACACATGCATGTTCTCTAGACTTCAGAATGGTCCCTTATTGCAATGTGTAATGTATAATGATGACTATACTGGTATTCTTTGGCTCTAAAAACTCTAAACCCCTTAATCAAGCACAAGACCGTCAGCTGGAGGCAGGATTAAATGTTTTGGTCATTCCTCTCAATTCATTGGCATCGGGGCAGGAAGAAATTGAGATAGAGGCCTGAAATTCGCAGGGCGCCCGGCTCTTGGCGCAGGCGGGCCGCTACCCAAATATGGGCCCGATCAGACCACCGGCCGCGAAACGGCAAGCGATACAGTAACTATGCATTTCTGAGCTAGTTTTGGAGCTAATTTCGACTTGCACTGGGACAGGACAGGCTGGTACTTACTTGGTAATGGACAATGATTGGTGGTTAGAAGCAGAAATGAAGAGATGTTTGAGTGAGTTTTGTTGTTTACATGTGGCTTCTGCAGTTGGGGTTTCCCCTTTGACTGAGGGATTCCCTCTCCAGAATGAGGCACAACACTGGCACCCTGTGCTGATCCCAGGCGGTGACCTAGGGAAGCCAGGGCCAGAAGCAAAGATGCTTGAGAGATGTGGTGTGACTAGAATGAGAGGATACATAATGAGTCTGGGTGATTGGTGGGGTGGGTATTTGGTGTGGTTTGTGGTATGGTATTAAGGCCCGCAGTGAATACAAGGCAGTCATTTATTGGTTTTAATTCAGGGGACTGGGAGAAGAGTCAAATGAGGTCCTGTAAAATAAATATAAATTGCATGGGCACACCACACAGAAATGTCCACTAAGAATAGAGATGGAGAGAAAGTTTTCTCTAATGTCTTTTAATAAATATCTATGTTTCAATTTTATGGCATTGACTGGGGCACTGGCAGGGGGTAAGGGAGAAGAGGGAAGGACGGGGGAGGGACTGGGGAAAGGGAGGAGGGCAGTTTACAGTACATAGACAAGCCCCTCCCCCTACTGTTTTGACCATGATAATTGTATGAAAAAGCATTGCAAATTGATTGGCTTGTAAGCATTGGTTTATGGCATCTCTCAATTGCGGTCATTGACATTAATCTTTTAAACCGTAAATCATACAGACCAGTGTCTTTTAGCTTCTGCACCAACCTCCCTATAACGTCATCAGTCAGGCTAAGCATGGCCTTGATAACTCTCCGTGTTGGGTCAGGTTCATCATTGTGTCTCTCCAAGTACTCCAACGGGGCTTCTAATGGAGTATGGACAGTCTGAAAGGCAAAGTACATGAAGAGGGGGTTATCTCTTGTTGTTAAATTCTGCACATGATCATCTATGTATTGCTCAGCTCGATTGCCAAGGATTTCAGTGCTGTATTTCCCATAAGAACATGTATCAGCAACCGAGTCGTCATAAAAGTCATAGAACCCGTCAATTTCATGGTTATAGTGTCCCATCTCGCTGTTGTAGAATCCATAAAACTTGTCAAAGCCACGATACGTCGGGGTACAGTTCACATTACAGAAGCCCATTCCCCATTTACCCAGCATGTAGGTGTTGTAACCAAGCAGCTTCAGTGCCTCTGGGAGGAGGGGGTTGTCCTTGGACAGGCATGCTGGTGCTGTTCTCCTAATGTTGAAGTGCTGCAGCCCCAGGTGGAAGTTGTACCTTCCCGTTAACAGGGCTGCACGGGACGGCCCACACATCGGGGCCACGTAGTGGTTCTCTAGGATGATGCCCTCCGACGCCAGTTGCGTCAGCACCGGGGTCTCGATGGTAGAGTCATGATACCCAATGTCGTTGTAGCCAAGGTCATCAAGCAGCAAGTAGATGATGTTAGGTTGTTTGGAGTTTGGAAGTCTATTAGCAGAGATACCCTGATATAGCATCAACAGCAGGATGACTGGAAACGCAGCCATCGTCAAGCGTCGAGCGAAAAGCTCAACACCTTTACATCAGCTAGAGGCTGCAGGTGACGTCTGCTTAACCCTTTAAGGGCCACACGGTGCTTTAAGGTGCTGTCCTTTGTTTTCATGGTTCATGAATGTATCTCTGGCTAATATACTTCCCACGGCTAAATGCATGATCCCTGGCTGCAGCCATGGTGAGTTTCTCACAATGCCTGCATCCATGAATGCATGCTGACGACCAAAGGACATAGTGCATTCAAGTACTGTGCGCGCCTGAAATGGTTAAGCACTAAGGGCTCTGTCATATGTTATGATGGGTTTGCATCTATTCCCATCAATGTAAATACTTCAGCATGCCACTCAAACTAAATTGACGATGAAGACACATGCATGTTCTCTAGACTTCAGAATGGTCCCTTATTGCAATGTGTAATGTATAATGATGACTATACTGGTATTCTTTGGCTCTAAAAACTCTAAACCCCTTAATCAAGCACAAGACCGTCAGCTGGAGGCAGGATTAAATGTTTTGGTCATTCCTCTCAATTCATTGGCATCGGGGCAGGAAGAAATTGAGATAGAGGCCTGAAATTCGCAGGGCGCCCGGCTCTTGGCGCAGGCGGGCCGCTACCCAAATATGGGCCCGATCAGACCACCGGCCGCGAAACGGCAAGCGATACAGTAACTATGCATTTCTGAGCTAGTTTTGGAGCTAATTTCGACTTGCACTGGGACAGGACAGGCTGGTACTTACTTGGTAATGGACAATGATTGGTGGTTAGAAGCAGAAATGAAGAGATGTTTGAGTGAGTTTTGTTGTTTACATGTGGCTTCTGCAGTTGGGGTTTCCCCTTTGACTGAGGGATTCCCTCTCCAGAATGAGGCACAACACTGGCACCCTGTGCTGATCCCAGGCGGTGACCTAGGGAAGCCAGGGCCAGAAGCAAAGATGCTTGAGAGATGTGGTGTGACTAGAATGAGAGGATACATAATGAGTCTGGGTGATTGGTGGGGTGGGTATTTGGTGTGGTTTGTGGTATGGTATTAAGGCCCGCAGTGAATACAAGGCAGTCATTTATTGGTTTTAATTCAGGGGACTGGGAGAAGAGTCAAATGAGGTCCTGTAAAATAAATATAAATTGCATGGGCACACCACACAGAAATGTCCACTAAGAATAGAGATGGAGAGAAAGTTTTCTCTAATGTCTTTTAATAAATATCTATGTTTCAATTTTATGGCATTGACTGGGGCACTGGCAGGGGGTAAGGGAGAAGAGGGAAGGACGGGGGAGGGACTGGGGAAAGGGAGGAGGGCAGTTTACAGTACATAGACAAGCCCCTCCCCCTACTGTTTTGACCATGATAATTGTATGAAAAAGCATTGCAAATTGATTGGCTTGTAAGCATTGGTTTATGGCATCTCTCAATTGCGGTCATTGACATTAATCTTTTAAACCGTAAATCATACAGACCAGTGTCTTTTAGCTTCTGCACCAACCTCCCTATAACGTCATCAGTCAGGCTAAGCATGGCCTTGATAACTCTCCGTGTTGGGTCAGGTTCATCATTGTGTCTCTCCAAGTACTCCAACGGGGCTTCTAATGGAGTATGGACAGTCTGAAAGGCAAAGTACATGAAGAGGGGGTTATCTCTTGTTGTTAAATTCTGCACATGATCATCTATGTATTGCTCAGCTCGATTGCCAAGGATTTCAGTGCTGTATTTCCCATAAGAACATGTATCAGCAACCGAGTCGTCATAAAAGTCATAGAACCCGTCAATTTCATGGTTATAGTGTCCCATCTCGCTGTTGTAGAATCCATAAAACTTGTCAAAGCCACGATACGTCGGGGTACAGTTCACATTACAGAAGCCCATTCCCCATTTACCCAGCATGTAGGTGTTGTAACCAAGCAGCTTCAGTGCCTCTGGGAGGAGGGGGTTGTCCTTGGACAGGCATGCTGGTGCTGTTCTCCTAATGTTGAAGTGCTGCAGCCCCAGGTGGAAGTTGTACCTTCCCGTTAACAGGGCTGCACGGGACGGCCCACACATCGGGGCCACGTAGTGGTTCTCTAGGATGATGCCCTCCGACGCCAGTTGCGTCAGCACCGGGGTCTCGATGGTAGAGTCATGATACCCAATGTCGTTGTAGCCAAGGTCATCAAGCAGCAAGTAGATGATGTTAGGTTGTTTGGAGTTTGGAAGTCTATTAGCAGAGATACCCTGATATAGCATCAACAGCAGGATGACTGGAAACGCAGCCATCGTCAAGCGTCGAGCGAAAAGCTCAACACCTTTACATCAGCTAGAGGCTGCAGGTGACGTCTGCTTAACCCTTTAAGGGCCACACGGTGCTTTAAGGTGCTGTCCTTTGTTTTCATGGTTCATGAATGTATCTCTGGCTAATATACTTCCCACGGCTAAATGCATGATCCCTGGCTGCAGCCATGGTGAGTTTCTCACAATGCCTGCATCCATGAATGCATGCTGACGACCAAAGGACATAGTGCATTCAAGTACTGTGCGCGCCTGAAATGGTTAAGCACTAAGGGCTCTGTCATATGTTATGATGGGTTTGCATCTATTCCCATCAATGTAAATACTTCAGCATGCCACTCAAACTAAATTGACGATGAAGACACATGCATGTTCTCTAGACTTCAGAATGGTCCCTTATTGCAATGTGTAATGTATAATGATGACTATACTGGTATTCTTTGGCTCTAAAAACTCTAAACCCCTTAATCAAGCACAAGACCGTCAGCTGGAGGCAGGATTAAATGTTTTGGTCATTCCTCTCAATTCATTGGCATCGGGGCAGGAAGAAATTGAGATAGAGGCCTGAAATTCGCAGGGCGCCCGGCTCTTGGCGCAGGCGGGCCGCTACCCAAATATGGGCCCGATCAGACCACCGGCCGCGAAACGGCAAGCGATACAGTAACTATGCATTTCTGAGCTAGTTTTGGAGCTAATTTCGACTTGCACTGGGACAGGACAGGCTGGTACTTACTTGGTAATGGACAATGATTGGTGGTTAGAAGCAGAAATGAAGAGATGTTTGAGTGAGTTTTGTTGTTTACATGTGGCTTCTGCAGTTGGGGTTTCCCCTTTGACTGAGGGATTCCCTCTCCAGAATGAGGCACAACACTGGCACCCTGTGCTGATCCCAGGCGGTGACCTAGGGAAGCCAGGGCCAGAAGCAAAGATGCTTGAGAGATGTGGTGTGACTAGAATGAGAGGATACATAATGAGTCTGGGTGATTGGTGGGGTGGGTATTTGGTGTGGTTTGTGGTATGGTATTAAGGCCCGCAGTGAATACAAGGCAGTCATTTATTGGTTTTAATTCAGGGGACTGGGAGAAGAGTCAAATGAGGTCCTGTAAAATAAATATAAATTGCATGGGCACACCACACAGAAATGTCCACTAAGAATAGAGATGGAGAGAAAGTTTTCTCTAATGTCTTTTAATAAATATCTATGTTTCAATTTTATGGCATTGACTGGGGCACTGGCAGGGGGTAAGGGAGAAGAGGGAAGGACGGGTGAGGGACTGGGGAAAGGGAGGAGGGCAGTTTACAGTACATAGACAAGCCCCTCCCCCTACTGTTTTGACCATGATAATTGTATGAAAAAGCATTGCAAATTGATTGGCTTGTAAGCATTGGTTTATGGCATCTCTCAATTGCGGTCATTGACATTAATCTTTTAAACCGTAAATCATACAGACCAGTGTCTTTTAGCTTCTGCACCAACCTCCCTATAACGTCATCAGTCAGGCTAAGCATGGCCTTGATAACTCTCCGTGTTGGGTCAGGTTCATCATTGTGTCTCTCCAAGTACTCCAACGGGGCTTCTAATGGAGTATGGACAGTCTGAAAGGCAAAGTACATGAAGAGGGGGTTATCTCTTGTTGTTAAATTCTGCACATGATCATCTATGTATTGCTCAGCTCGATTGCCAAGGATTTCAGTGCTGTATTTCCCATAAGAACATGTATCAGCAACCGAGTCGTCATAAAAGTCATAGAACCCGTCAATTTCATGGTTATAGTGTCCCATCTCGCTGTTGTAGAATCCATAAAACTTGTCAAAGCCACGATACGTCGGGGTACAGTTCACATTACAGAAGCCCATTCCCCATTTACCCAGCATGTAGGTGTTGTAACCAAGCAGCTTCAGTGCCTCTGGGAGGAGGGGGTTGTCCTTGGACAGGCATGCTGGTGCTGTTCTCCTAATGTTGAAGTGCTGCAGCCCCAGGTGGAAGTTGTACCTTCCCGTTAACAGGGCTGCACGGGACGGCCCACACATCGGGGCCACGTAGTGGTTCTCTAGGATGATGCCCTCCGACGCCAGTTGCGTCAGCACCGGGGTCTCGATGGTAGAGTCATGATACCCAATGTCGTTGTAGCCAAGGTCATCAAGCAGCAAGTAGATGATGTTAGGTTGTTTGGAGTTTGGAAGTCTATTAGCAGAGATACCCTGATATAGCATCAACAGCAGGATGACTGGAAACGCAGCCATCGTCAAGCGTCGAGCGAAAAGCTCAACACCTTTACATCAGCTAGAGGCTGCAGGTGACGTCTGCTTAACCCTTTAAGGGCCACACGGTGCTTTAAGGTGCTGTCCTTTGTTTTCATGGTTCATGAATGTATCTCTGGCTAATATACTTCCCACGGCTAAATGCATGATCCCTGGCTGCAGCCATGGTGAGTTTCTCACAATGCCTGCATCCATGAATGCATGCTGACGACCAAAGGACATAGTGCATTCAAGTACTGTGCGCGCCTGAAATGGTTAAGCACTAAGGGCTCTGTCATATGTTATGATGGGTTTGCATCTATTCCCATCAATGTAAATACTTCAGCATGCCACTCAAACTAAATTGACGATGAAGACACATGCATGTTCTCTAGACTTCAGAATGGTCCCTTATTGCAATGTGTAATGTATAATGATGACTATACTGGTATTCTTTGGCTCTAAAAACTCTAAACCCCTTAATCAAGCACAAGACCGTCAGCTGGAGGCAGGATTAAATGTTTTGGTCATTCCTCTCAATTCATTGGCATCGGGGCAGGAAGAAATTGAGATAGAGGCCTGAAATTCGCAGGGCGCCCGGCTCTTGGCGCAGGCGGGCCGCTACCCAAATATGGGCCCGATCAGACCACCGGCCGCGAAACGGCAAGCGATACAGTAACTATGCATTTCTGAGCTAGTTTTGGAGCTAATTTCGACTTGCACTGGGACAGGACAGGCTGGTACTTACTTGGTAATGGACAATGATTGGTGGTTAGAAGCAGAAATGAAGAGATGTTTGAGTGAGTTTTGTTGTTTACATGTGGCTTCTGCAGTTGGGGTTTCCCCTTTGACTGAGGGATTCCCTCTCCAGAATGAGGCACAACACTGGCACCCTGTGCTGATCCCAGGCGGTGACCTAGGGAAGCCAGGGCCAGAAGCAAAGATGCTTGAGAGATGTGGTGTGACTAGAATGAGAGGATACATAATGAGTCTGGGTGATTGGTGGGGTGGGTATTTGGTGTGGTTTGTGGTATGGTATTAAGGCCCGCAGTGAATACAAGGCAGTCATTTATTGGTTTTAATTCAGGGGACTGGGAGAAGAGTCAAATGAGGTCCTGTAAAATAAATATAAATTGCATGGGCACACCACACAGAAATGTCCACTAAGAATAGAGATGGAGAGAAAGTTTTCTCTAATGTCTTTTAATAAATATCTATGTTTCAATTTTATGGCATTGACTGGGGCACTGGCAGGGGGTAAGGGAGAAGAGGGAAGGACGGGGGAGGGACTGGGGAAAGGGAGGAGGGCAGTTTACAGTACATAGACAAGCCCCTCCCCCTACTGTTTTGACCATGATAATTGTATGAAAAAGCATTGCAAATTGATTGGCTTGTAAGCATTGGTTTATGGCATCTCTCAATTGCGGTCATTGACATTAATCTTTTAAACCGTAAATCATACAGACCAGTGTCTTTTAGCTTCTGCACCAACCTCCCTATAACGTCATCAGTCAGGCTAAGCATGGCCTTGATAACTCTCCGTGTTGGGTCAGGTTCATCATTGTGTCTCTCCAAGTACTCCAACGGGGCTTCTAATGGAGTATGGACAGTCTGAAAGGCAAAGTACATGAAGAGGGGGTTATCTCTTGTTGTTAAATTCTGCACATGATCATCTATGTATTGCTCAGCTCGATTGCCAAGGATTTCAGTGCTGTATTTCCCATAAGAACATGTATCAGCAACCGAGTCGTCATAAAAGTCATAGAACCCGTCAATTTCATGGTTATAGTGTCCCATCTCGCTGTTGTAGAATCCATAAAACTTGTCAAAGCCACGATACGTCGGGGTACAGTTCACATTACAGAAGCCCATTCCCCATTTACCCAGCATGTAGGTGTTGTAACCAAGCAGCTTCAGTGCCTCTGGGAGGAGGGGGTTGTCCTTGGACAGGCATGCTGGTGCTGTTCTCCTAATGTTGAAGTGCTGCAGCCCCAGGTGGAAGTTGTACCTTCCCGTTAACAGGGCTGCACGGGACGGCCCACACATCGGGGCCACGTAGTGGTTCTCTAGGATGATGCCCTCCGACGCCAGTTGCGTCAGCACCGGGGTCTCGATGGTAGAGTCATGATACCCAATGTCGTTGTAGCCAAGGTCATCAAGCAGCAAGTAGATGATGTTAGGTTGTTTGGAGTTTGGAAGTCTATTAGCAGAGATACCCTGATATAGCATCAACAGCAGGATGACTGGAAACGCAGCCATCGTCAAGCGTCGAGCGAAAAGCTCAACACCTTTACATCAGCTAGAGGCTGCAGGTGACGTCTGCTTAACCCTTTAAGGGCCACACGGTGCTTTAAGGTGCTGTCCTTTGTTTTCATGGTTCATGAATGTATCTCTGGCTAATATACTTCCCACGGCTAAATGCATGATCCCTGGCTGCAGCCATGGTGAGTTTCTCACAATGCCTGCATCCATGAATGCATGCTGACGACCAAAGGACATAGTGCATTCAAGTACTGTGCGCGCCTGAAATGGTTAAGCACTAAGGGCTCTGTCATATGTTATGATGGGTTTGCATCTATTCCCATCAATGTAAATACTTCAGCATGCCACTCAAACTAAATTGACGATGAAGACACATGCATGTTCTCTAGACTTCAGAATGGTCCCTTATTGCAATGTGTAATGTATAATGATGACTATACTGGTATTCTTTGGCTCTAAAAACTCTAAACCCCTTAATCAAGCACAAGACCGTCAGCTGGAGGCAGGATTAAATGTTTTGGTCATTCCTCTCAATTCATTGGCATCGGGGCAGGAAGAAATTGAGATAGAGGCCTGAAATTCGCAGGGCGCCCGGCTCTTGGCGCAGGCGGGCCGCTACCCAAATATGGGCCCGATCAGACCACCGGCCGCGAAACGGCAAGCGATACAGTAACTATGCATTTCTGAGCTAGTTTTGGAGCTAATTTCGACTTGCACTGGGACAGGACAGGCTGGTACTTACTTGGTAATGGACAATGATTGGTGGTTAGAAGCAGAAATGAAGAGATGTTTGAGTGAGTTTTGTTGTTTACATGTGGCTTCTGCAGTTGGGGTTTCCCCTTTGACTGAGGGATTCCCTCTCCAGAATGAGGCACAACACTGGCACCCTGTGCTGATCCCAGGCGGTGACCTAGGGAAGCCAGGGCCAGAAGCAAAGATGCTTGAGAGATGTGGTGTGACTAGAATGAGAGGATACATAATGAGTCTGGGTGATTGGTGGGGTGGGTATTTGGTGTGGTTTGTGGTATGGTATTAAGGCCCGCAGTGAATACAAGGCAGTCATTTATTGGTTTTAATTCAGGGGACTGGGAGAAGAGTCAAATGAGGTCCTGTAAAATAAATATAAATTGCATGGGCACACCACACAGAAATGTCCACTAAGAATAGAGATGGAGAGAAAGTTTTCTCTAATGTCTTTTAATAAATATCTATGTTTCAATTTTATGGCATTGACTGGGGCACTGGCAGGGGGTAAGGGAGAAGAGGGAAGGACGGGGGAGGGACTGGGGAAAGGGAGGAGGGCAGTTTACAGTACATAGACAAGCCCCTCCCCCTACTGTTTTGACCATGATAATTGTATGAAAAAGCATTGCAAATTGATTGGCTTGTAAGCATTGGTTTATGGCATCTCTCAATTGCGGTCATTGACATTAATCTTTTAAACCGTAAATCATACAGACCAGTGTCTTTTAGCTTCTGCACCAACCTCCCTATAACGTCATCAGTCAGGCTAAGCATGGCCTTGATAACTCTCCGTGTTGGGTCAGGTTCATCATTGTGTCTCTCCAAGTACTCCAACGGGGCTTCTAATGGAGTATGGACAGTCTGAAAGGCAAAGTACATGAAGAGGGGGTTATCTCTTGTTGTTAAATTCTGCACATGATCATCTATGTATTGCTCAGCTCGATTGCCAAGGATTTCAGTGCTGTATTTCCCATAAGAACATGTATCAGCAACCGAGTCGTCATAAAAGTCATAGAACCCGTCAATTTCATGGTTATAGTGTCCCATCTCGCTGTTGTAGAATCCATAAAACTTGTCAAAGCCACGATACGTCGGGGTACAGTTCACATTACAGAAGCCCATTCCCCATTTACCCAGCATGTAGGTGTTGTAACCAAGCAGCTTCAGTGCCTCTGGGAGGAGGGGGTTGTCCTTGGACAGGCATGCTGGTGCTGTTCTCCTAATGTTGAAGTGCTGCAGCCCCAGGTGGAAGTTGTACCTTCCCGTTAACAGGGCTGCACGGGACGGCCCACACATCGGGGCCACGTAGTGGTTCTCTAGGATGATGCCCTCCGACGCCAGTTGCGTCAGCACCGGGGTCTCGATGGTAGAGTCATGATACCCAATGTCGTTGTAGCCAAGGTCATCAAGCAGCAAGTAGATGATGTTAGGTTGTTTGGAGTTTGGAAGTCTATTAGCAGAGATACCCTGATATAGCATCAACAGCAGGATGACTGGAAACGCAGCCATCGTCAAGCGTCGAGCGAAAAGCTCAACACCTTTACATCAGCTAGAGGCTGCAGGTGACGTCTGCTTAACCCTTTAAGGGCCACACGGTGCTTTAAGGTGCTGTCCTTTGTTTTCATGGTTCATGAATGTATCTCTGGCTAATATACTTCCCACGGCTAAATGCATGATCCCTGGCTGCAGCCATGGTGAGTTTCTCACAATGCCTGCATCCATGAATGCATGCTGACGACCAAAGGACATAGTGCATTCAAGTACTGTGCGCGCCTGAAATGGTTAAGCACTAAGGGCTCTGTCATATGTTATGATGGGTTTGCATCTATTCCCATCAATGTAAATACTTCAGCATGCCACTCAAACTAAATTGACGATGAAGACACATGCATGTTCTCTAGACTTCAGAATGGTCCCTTATTGCAATGTGTAATGTATAATGATGACTATACTGGTATTCTTTGGCTCTAAAAACTCTAAACCCCTTAATCAAGCACAAGACCGTCAGCTGGAGGCAGGATTAAATGTTTTGGTCATTCCTCTCAATTCATTGGCATCGGGGCAGGAAGAAATTGAGATAGAGGCCTGAAATTCGCAGGGCGCCCGGCTCTTGGCGCAGGCGGGCCGCTACCCAAATATGGGCCCGATCAGACCACCGGCCGCGAAACGGCAAGCGATACAGTAACTATGCATTTCTGAGCTAGTTTTGGAGCTAATTTCGACTTGCACTGGGACAGGACAGGCTGGTACTTACTTGGTAATGGACAATGATTGGTGGTTAGAAGCAGAAATGAAGAGATGTTTGAGTGAGTTTTGTTGTTTACATGTGGCTTCTGCAGTTGGGGTTTCCCCTTTGACTGAGGGATTCCCTCTCCAGAATGAGGCACAACACTGGCACCCTGTGCTGATCCCAGGCGGTGACCTAGGGAAGCCAGGGCCAGAAGCAAAGATGCTTGAGAGATGTGGTGTGACTAGAATGAGAGGATACATAATGAGTCTGGGTGATTGGTGGGGTGGGTATTTGGTGTGGTTTGTGGTATGGTATTAAGGCCCGCAGTGAATACAAGGCAGTCATTTATTGGTTTTAATTCAGGGGACTGGGAGAAGAGTCAAATGAGGTCCTGTAAAATAAATATAAATTGCATGGGCACACCACACAGAAATGTCCACTAAGAATAGAGATGGAGAGAAAGTTTTCTCTAATGTCTTTTAATAAATATCTATGTTTCAATTTTATGGCATTGACTGGGGCACTGGCAGGGGGTAAGGGAGAAGAGGGAAGGACGGGGGAGGGACTGGGGAAAGGGAGGAGGGCAGTTTACAGTACATAGACAAGCCCCTCCCCCTACTGTTTTGACCATGATAATTGTATGAAAAAGCATTGCAAATTGATTGGCTTGTAAGCATTGGTTTATGGCATCTCTCAATTGCGGTCATTGACATTAATCTTTTAAACCGTAAATCATACAGACCAGTGTCTTTTAGCTTCTGCACCAACCTCCCTATAACGTCATCAGTCAGGCTAAGCATGGCCTTGATAACTCTCCGTGTTGGGTCAGGTTCATCATTGTGTCTCTCCAAGTACTCCAACGGGGCTTCTAATGGAGTATGGACAGTCTGAAAGGCAAAGTACATGAAGAGGGGGTTATCTCTTGTTGTTAAATTCTGCACATGATCATCTATGTATTGCTCAGCTCGATTGCCAAGGATTTCAGTGCTGTATTTCCCATAAGAACATGTATCAGCAACCGAGTCGTCATAAAAGTCATAGAACCCGTCAATTTCATGGTTATAGTGTCCCATCTCGCTGTTGTAGAATCCATAAAACTTGTCAAAGCCACGATACGTCGGGGTACAGTTCACATTACAGAAGCCCATTCCCCATTTACCCAGCATGTAGGTGTTGTAACCAAGCAGCTTCAGTGCCTCTGGGAGGAGGGGGTTGTCCTTGGACAGGCATGCTGGTGCTGTTCTCCTAATGTTGAAGTGCTGCAGCCCCAGGTGGAAGTTGTACCTTCCCGTTAACAGGGCTGCACGGGACGGCCCACACATCGGGGCCACGTAGTGGTTCTCTAGGATGATGCCCTCCGACGCCAGTTGCGTCAGCACCGGGGTCTCGATGGTAGAGTCATGATACCCAATGTCGTTGTAGCCAAGGTCATCAAGCAGCAAGTAGATGATGTTAGGTTGTTTGGAGTTTGGAAGTCTATTAGCAGAGATACCCTGATATAGCATCAACAGCAGGATGACTGGAAACGCAGCCATCGTCAAGCGTCGAGCGAAAAGCTCAACACCTTTACATCAGCTAGAGGCTGCAGGTGACGTCTGCTTAACCCTTTAAGGGCCACACGGTGCTTTAAGGTGCTGTCCTTTGTTTTCATGGTTCATGAATGTATCTCTGGCTAATATACTTCCCACGGCTAAATGCATGATCCCTGGCTGCAGCCATGGTGAGTTTCTCACAATGCCTGCATCCATGAATGCATGCTGACGACCAAAGGACATAGTGCATTCAAGTACTGTGCGCGCCTGAAATGGTTAAGCACTAAGGGCTCTGTCATATGTTATGATGGGTTTGCATCTATTCCCATCAATGTAAATACTTCAGCATGCCACTCAAACTAAATTGACGATGAAGACACATGCATGTTCTCTAGACTTCAGAATGGTCCCTTATTGCAATGTGTAATGTATAATGATGACTATACTGGTATTCTTTGGCTCTAAAAACTCTAAACCCCTTAATCAAGCACAAGACCGTCAGCTGGAGGCAGGATTAAATGTTTTGGTCATTCCTCTCAATTCATTGGCATCGGGGCAGGAAGAAATTGAGATAGAGGCCTGAAATTCGCAGGGCGCCCGGCTCTTGGCGCAGGCGGGCCGCTACCCAAATATGGGCCCGATCAGACCACCGGCCGCGAAACGGCAAGCGATACAGTAACTATGCATTTCTGAGCTAGTTTTGGAGCTAATTTCGACTTGCACTGGGACAGGACAGGCTGGTACTTACTTGGTAATGGACAATGATTGGTGGTTAGAAGCAGAAATGAAGAGATGTTTGAGTGAGTTTTGTTGTTTACATGTGGCTTCTGCAGTTGGGGTTTCCCCTTTGACTGAGGGATTCCCTCTCCAGAATGAGGCACAACACTGGCACCCTGTGCTGATCCCAGGCGGTGACCTAGGGAAGCCAGGGCCAGAAGCAAAGATGCTTGAGAGATGTGGTGTGACTAGAATGAGAGGATACATAATGAGTCTGGGTGATTGGTGGGGTGGGTATTTGGTGTGGTTTGTGGTATGGTATTAAGGCCCGCAGTGAATACAAGGCAGTCATTTATTGGTTTTAATTCAGGGGACTGGGAGAAGAGTCAAATGAGGTCCTGTAAAATAAATATAAATTGCATGGGCACACCACACAGAAATGTCCACTAAGAATAGAGATGGAGAGAAAGTTTTCTCTAATGTCTTTTAATAAATATCTATGTTTCAATTTTATGGCATTGACTGGGGCACTGGCAGGGGGTAAGGGAGAAGAGGGAAGGACGGGGGAGGGACTGGGGAAAGGGAGGAGGGCAGTTTACAGTACATAGACAAGCCCCTCCCCCTACTGTTTTGACCATGATAATTGTATGAAAAAGCATTGCAAATTGATTGGCTTGTAAGCATTGGTTTATGGCATCTCTCAATTGCGGTCATTGACATTAATCTTTTAAACCGTAAATCATACAGACCAGTGTCTTTTAGCTTCTGCACCAACCTCCCTATAACGTCATCAGTCAGGCTAAGCATGGCCTTGATAACTCTCCGTGTTGGGTCAGGTTCATCATTGTGTCTCTCCAAGTACTCCAACGGGGCTTCTAATGGAGTATGGACAGTCTGAAAGGCAAAGTACATGAAGAGGGGGTTATCTCTTGTTGTTAAATTCTGCACATGATCATCTATGTATTGCTCAGCTCGATTGCCAAGGATTTCAGTGCTGTATTTCCCATAAGAACATGTATCAGCAACCGAGTCGTCATAAAAGTCATAGAACCCGTCAATTTCATGGTTATAGTGTCCCATCTCGCTGTTGTAGAATCCATAAAACTTGTCAAAGCCACGATACGTCGGGGTACAGTTCACATTACAGAAGCCCATTCCCCATTTACCCAGCATGTAGGTGTTGTAACCAAGCAGCTTCAGTGCCTCTGGGAGGAGGGGGTTGTCCTTGGACAGGCATGCTGGTGCTGTTCTCCTAATGTTGAAGTGCTGCAGCCCCAGGTGGAAGTTGTACCTTCCCGTTAACAGGGCTGCACGGGACGGCCCACACATCGGGGCCACGTAGTGGTTCTCTAGGATGATGCCCTCCGACGCCAGTTGCGTCAGCACCGGGGTCTCGATGGTAGAGTCATGATACCCAATGTCGTTGTAGCCAAGGTCATCAAGCAGCAAGTAGATGATGTTAGGTTGTTTGGAGTTTGGAAGTCTATTAGCAGAGATACCCTGATATAGCATCAACAGCAGGATGACTGGAAACGCAGCCATCGTCAAGCGTCGAGCGAAAAGCTCAACACCTTTACATCAGCTAGAGGCTGCAGGTGACGTCTGCTTAACCCTTTAAGGGCCACACGGTGCTTTAAGGTGCTGTCCTTTGTTTTCATGGTTCATGAATGTATCTCTGGCTAATATACTTCCCACGGCTAAATGCATGATCCCTGGCTGCAGCCATGGTGAGTTTCTCACAATGCCTGCATCCATGAATGCATGCTGACGACCAAAGGACATAGTGCATTCAAGTACTGTGCGCGCCTGAAATGGTTAAGCACTAAGGGCTCTGTCATATGTTATGATGGGTTTGCATCTATTCCCATCAATGTAAATACTTCAGCATGCCACTCAAACTAAATTGACGATGAAGACACATGCATGTTCTCTAGACTTCAGAATGGTCCCTTATTGCAATGTGTAATGTATAATGATGACTATACTGGTATTCTTTGGCTCTAAAAACTCTAAACCCCTTAATCAAGCACAAGACCGTCAGCTGGAGGCAGGATTAAATGTTTTGGTCATTCCTCTCAATTCATTGGCATCGGGGCAGGAAGAAATTGAGATAGAGGCCTGAAATTCGCAGGGCGCCCGGCTCTTGGCGCAGGCGGGCCGCTACCCAAATATGGGCCCGATCAGACCACCGGCCGCGAAACGGCAAGCGATACAGTAACTATGCATTTCTGAGCTAGTTTTGGAGCTAATTTCGACTTGCACTGGGACAGGACAGGCTGGTACTTACTTGGTAATGGACAATGATTGGTGGTTAGAAGCAGAAATGAAGAGATGTTTGAGTGAGTTTTGTTGTTTACATGTGGCTTCTGCAGTTGGGGTTTCCCCTTTGACTGAGGGATTCCCTCTCCAGAATGAGGCACAACACTGGCACCCTGTGCTGATCCCAGGCGGTGACCTAGGGAAGCCAGGGCCAGAAGCAAAGATGCTTGAGAGATGTGGTGTGACTAGAATGAGAGGATACATAATGAGTCTGGGTGATTGGTGGGGTGGGTATTTGGTGTGGTTTGTGGTATGGTATTAAGGCCCGCAGTGAATACAAGGCAGTCATTTATTGGTTTTAATTCAGGGGACTGGGAGAAGAGTCAAATGAGGTCCTGTAAAATAAATATAAATTGCATGGGCACACCACACAGAAATGTCCACTAAGAATAGAGATGGAGAGAAAGTTTTCTCTAATGTCTTTTAATAAATATCTATGTTTCAATTTTATGGCATTGACTGGGGCACTGGCAGGGGGTAAGGGAGAAGAGGGAAGGACGGGGGAGGGACTGGGGAAAGGGAGGAGGGCAGTTTACAGTACATAGACAAGCCCCTCCCCCTACTGTTTTGACCATGATAATTGTATGAAAAAGCATTGCAAATTGATTGGCTTGTAAGCATTGGTTTATGGCATCTCTCAATTGCGGTCATTGACATTAATCTTTTAAACCGTAAATCATACAGACCAGTGTCTTTTAGCTTCTGCACCAACCTCCCTATAACGTCATCAGTCAGGCTAAGCATGGCCTTGATAACTCTCCGTGTTGGGTCAGGTTCATCATTGTGTCTCTCCAAGTACTCCAACGGGGCTTCTAATGGAGTATGGACAGTCTGAAAGGCAAAGTACATGAAGAGGGGGTTATCTCTTGTTGTTAAATTCTGCACATGATCATCTATGTATTGCTCAGCTCGATTGCCAAGGATTTCAGTGCTGTATTTCCCATAAGAACATGTATCAGCAACCGAGTCGTCATAAAAGTCATAGAACCCGTCAATTTCATGGTTATAGTGTCCCATCTCGCTGTTGTAGAATCCATAAAACTTGTCAAAGCCACGATACGTCGGGGTACAGTTCACATTACAGAAGCCCATTCCCCATTTACCCAGCATGTAGGTGTTGTAACCAAGCAGCTTCAGTGCCTCTGGGAGGAGGGGGTTGTCCTTGGACAGGCATGCTGGTGCTGTTCTCCTAATGTTGAAGTGCTGCAGCCCCAGGTGGAAGTTGTACCTTCCCGTTAACAGGGCTGCACGGGACGGCCCACACATCGGGGCCACGTAGTGGTTCTCTAGGATGATGCCCTCCGACGCCAGTTGCGTCAGCACCGGGGTCTCGATGGTAGAGTCATGATACCCAATGTCGTTGTAGCCAAGGTCATCAAGCAGCAAGTAGATGATGTTAGGTTGTTTGGAGTTTGGAAGTCTATTAGCAGAGATACCCTGATATAGCATCAACAGCAGGATGACTGGAAACGCAGCCATCGTCAAGCGTCGAGCGAAAAGCTCAACACCTTTACATCAGCTAGAGGCTGCAGGTGACGTCTGCTTAACCCTTTAAGGGCCACACGGTGCTTTAAGGTGCTGTCCTTTGTTTTCATGGTTCATGAATGTATCTCTGGCTAATATACTTCCCACGGCTAAATGCATGATCCCTGGCTGCAGCCATGGTGAGTTTCTCACAATGCCTGCATCCATGAATGCATGCTGACGACCAAAGGACATAGTGCATTCAAGTACTGTGCGCGCCTGAAATGGTTAAGCACTAAGGGCTCTGTCATATGTTATGATGGGTTTGCATCTATTCCCATCAATGTAAATACTTCAGCATGCCACTCAAACTAAATTGACGATGAAGACACATGCATGTTCTCTACACTTTAGAATGGTCCCTTATTGCAATGTGTAATGTATAATGATGACTATACTGGTATTCTTTGGCTCTAAAAACTCTAAACCCCTTAATCAAGCACAAGACCGTCAGCTGGAGGCAGGATTAAATGTTTTGGTCATTCCTCTCAATTCATTGGCATCGGGGCAGGAAGAAATTGAGATAGAGGCCTGAAATTCGCAGGGCGCCCGGCTCTTGGCGCAGGCGGGCCGCTACCCAAATATGGGCCCGATCAGACCACCGGCCGCGAAACGGCAAGCGATACAGTAACTATGCATTTCTGAGCTAGTTTTGGAGCTAATTTCGACTTGCACTGGGACAGGACAGGCTGGTACTTACTTGGTAATGGACAATGATTGGTGGTTAGAAGCAGAAATGAAGAGATGTTTGAGTGAGTTTTGTTGTTTACATGTGGCTTCTGCAGTTGGGGTTTCCCCTTTGACTGAGGGATTCCCTCTCCAGAATGAGGCACAACACTGGCACCCTGTGCTGATCCCAGGCGGTGACCTAGGGAAGCCAGGGCCAGAAGCAAAGATGCTTGAGAGATGTGGTGTGACTAGAATGAGAGGATACATAATGAGTCTGGGTGATTGGTGGGGTGGGTATTTGGTGTGGTTTGTGGTATGGTATTAAGGCCCGCAGTGAATACAAGGCAGTCATTTATTGGTTTTAATTCAGGGGACTGGGAGAAGAGTCAAATGAGGTCCTGTAAAATAAATATAAATTGCATGGGCACACCACACAGAAATGTCCACTAAGAATAGAGATGGAGAGAAAGTTTTCTCTAATGTCTTTTAATAAATATCTATGTTTCAATTTTATGGCATTGACTGGGGCACTGGCAGGGGGTAAGGGAGAAGAGGGAAGGACGGGGGAGGGACTGGGGAAAGGGAGGAGGGCAGTTTATAGTACATAGACAAGCCCCTCCCCCTACTGTTTTGACCATGATAATTGTATGAAAAAGCATTGCAAATTGATTGGCTTGTAAGCATTGGTTTATGGCATCTCTCAATTGCGGTCATTGACATTAATCTTTTAAACCGTAAATCATACAGACCAGTGTCTTTTAGCTTCTGCACCAACCTCCCTATAACGTCATCAGTCAGGCTAAGCATGGCCTTGATAACTCTCCGTGTTGGGTCAGGTTCATCATTGTGTCTCTCCAAGTACTCCAACGGGGCTTCTAATGGAGTATGGACAGTCTGAAAGGCAAAGTACATGAAGAGGGGGTTATCTCTTGTTGTTAAATTCTGCACATGATCATCTATGTATTGCTCAGCTCGATTGCCAAGGATTTCAGTGCTGTATTTCCCATAAGAACATGTATCAGCAACCGAGTCGTCATAAAAGTCATAGAACCCGTCAATTTCATGGTTATAGTGTCCCATCTCGCTGTTGTAGAATCCATAAAACTTGTCAAAGCCACGATACGTCGGGGTACAGTTCACATTACAGAAGCCCATTCCCCATTTACCCAGCATGTAGGTGTTGTAACCAAGCAGCTTCAGTGCCTCTGGGAGGAGGGGGTTGTCCTTGGACAGGCATGCTGGTGCTGTTCTCCTAATGTTGAAGTGCTGCAGCCCCAGGTGGAAGTTGTACCTTCCCGTTAACAGGGCTGCACGGGACGGCCCACACATCGGGGCCACGTAGTGGTTCTCTAGGATGATGCCCTCCGACGCCAGTTGCGTCAGCACCGGGGTCTCGATGGTAGAGTCATGATACCCAATGTCGTTGTAGCCAAGGTCATCAAGCAGCAAGTAGATGATGTTAGGTTGTTTGGAGTTTGGAAGTCTATTAGCAGAGATACCCTGATATAGCATCAACAGCAGGATGACTGGAAACGCAGCCATCGTCAAGCGTCGAGCGAAAAGCTCAACACCTTTACATCAGCTAGAGGCTGCAGGTGACGTCTGCTTAACCCTTTAAGGGCCACACGGTGCTTTAAGGTGCTGTCCTTTGTTTTCATGGTTCATGAATGTATCTCTGGCTAATATACTTCCCACGGCTAAATGCATGATCCCTGGCTGCAGCCATGGTGAGTTTCTCACAATGCCTGCATCCATGAATGCATGCTGACGACCAAAGGACATAGTGCATTCAAGTACTGTGCGCGCCTGAAATGGTTAAGCACTAAGGGCTCTGTCATATGTTATGATGGGTTTGCATCTATTCCCATCAATGTAAATACTTCAGCATGCCACTCAAACTAAATTGACGATGAAGACACATGCATGTTCTCTAGACTTCAGAATGGTCCCTTATTGCAATGTGTAATGTATAATGATGACTATACTGGTATTCTTTGGCTCTAAAAACTCTAAACCCCTTAATCAAGCACAAGACCGTCAGCTGGAGGCAGGATTAAATGTTTTGGTCATTCCTCTCAATTCATTGGCATCGGGGCAGGAAGAAATTGAGATAGAGGCCTGAAATTCGCAGGGCGCCCGGCTCTTGGCGCAGGCGGGCCGCTACCCAAATATGGGCCCGATCAGACCACCGGCCGCGAAACGGCAAGCGATACAGTAACTATGCATTTCTGAGCTAGTTTTGGAGCTAATTTCGACTTGCACTGGGACAGGACAGGCTGGTACTTACTTGGTAATGGACAATGATTGGTGGTTAGAAGCAGAAATGAAGAGATGTTTGAGTGAGTTTTGTTGTTTACATGTGGCTTCTGCAGTTGGGGTTTCCCCTTTGACTGAGGGATTCCCTCTCCAGAATGAGGCACAACACTGGCACCCTGTGCTGATCCCAGGCGGTGACCTAGGGAAGCCAGGGCCAGAAGCAAAGATGCTTGAGAGATGTGGTGTGACTAGAATGAGAGGATACATAATGAGTCTGGGTGATTGGTGGGGTGGGTATTTGGTGTGGTTTGTGGTATGGTATTAAGGCCCGCAGTGAATACAAGGCAGTCATTTATTGGTTTTAATTCAGGGGACTGGGAGAAGAGTCAAATGAGGTCCTGTAAAATAAATATAAATTGCATGGGCACACCACACAGAAATGTCCACTAAGAATAGAGATGGAGAGAAAGTTTTCTCTAATGTCTTTTAATAAATATCTATGTTTCAATTTTATGGCATTGACTGGGGCACTGGCAGGGGGTAAGGGAGAAGAGGGAAGGACGGGGGAGGGACTGGGGAAAGGGAGGAGGGCAGTTTACAGTACATAGACAAGCCCCTCCCCCTACTGTTTTGACCATGATAATTGTATGAAAAAGCATTGCAAATTGATTGGCTTGTAAGCATTGGTTTATGGCATCTCTCAATTGCGGTCATTGACATTAATCTTTTAAACCGTAAATCATACAGACCAGTGTCTTTTAGCTTCTGCACCAACCTCCCTATAACGTCATCAGTCAGGCTAAGCATGGCCTTGATAACTCTCCGTGTTGGGTCAGGTTCATCATTGTGTCTCTCCAAGTACTCCAACGGGGCTTCTAATGGAGTATGGACAGTCTGAAAGGCAAAGTACATGAAGAGGGGGTTATCTCTTGTTGTTAAATTCTGCACATGATCATCTATGTATTGCTCAGCTCGATTGCCAAGGATTTCAGTGCTGTATTTCCCATAAGAACATGTATCAGCAACCGAGTCGTCATAAAAGTCATAGAACCCGTCAATTTCATGGTTATAGTGTCCCATCTCGCTGTTGTAGAATCCATAAAACTTGTCAAAGCCACGATACGTCGGGGTACAGTTCACATTACAGAAGCCCATTCCCCATTTACCCAGCATGTAGGTGTTGTAACCAAGCAGCTTCAGTGCCTCTGGGAGGAGGGGGTTGTCCTTGGACAGGCATGCTGGTGCTGTTCTCCTAATGTTGAAGTGCTGCAGCCCCAGGTGGAAGTTGTACCTTCCCGTTAACAGGGCTGCACGGGACGGCCCACACATCGGGGCCACGTAGTGGTTCTCTAGGATGATGCCCTCCGACGCCAGTTGCGTCAGCACCGGGGTCTCGATGGTAGAGTCATGATACCCAATGTCGTTGTAGCCAAGGTCATCAAGCAGCAAGTAGATGATGTTAGGTTGTTTGGAGTTTGGAAGTCTATTAGCAGAGATACCCTGATATAGCATCAACAGCAGGATGACTGGAAACGCAGCCATCGTCAAGCGTCGAGCGAAAAGCTCAACACCTTTACATCAGCTAGAGGCTGCAGGTGACGTCTGCTTAACCCTTTAAGGGCCACACGGTGCTTTAAGGTGCTGTCCTTTGTTTTCATGGTTCATGAATGTATCTCTGGCTAATATACTTCCCACGGCTAAATGCATGATCCCTGGCTGCAGCCATGGTGAGTTTCTCACAATGCCTGCATCCATGAATGCATGCTGACGACCAAAGGACATAGTGCATTCAAGTACTGTGCGCGCCTGAAATGGTTAAGCACTAAGGGCTCTGTCATATGTTATGATGGGTTTGCATCTATTCCCATCAATGTAAATACTTCAGCATGCCACTCAAACTAAATTGACGATGAAGACACATGCATGTTCTCTAGACTTCAGAATGGTCCCTTATTGCAATGTGTAATGTATAATGATGACTATACTGGTATTCTTTGGCTCTAAAAACTCTAAACCCCTTAATCAAGCACAAGACCGTCAGCTGGAGGCAGGATTAAATGTTTTGGTCATTCCTCTCAATTCATTGGCATCGGGGCAGGAAGAAATTGAGATAGAGGCCTGAAATTCGCAGGGCGCCCGGCTCTTGGCGCAGGCGGGCCGCTACCCAAATATGGGCCCGATCAGACCACCGGCCGCGAAACGGCAAGCGATACAGTAACTATGCATTTCTGAGCTAGTTTTGGAGCTAATTTCGACTTGCACTGGGACAGGACAGGCTGGTACTTACTTGGTAATGGACAATGATTGGTGGTTAGAAGCAGAAATGAAGAGATGTTTGAGTGAGTTTTGTTGTTTACATGTGGCTTCTGCAGTTGGGGTTTCCCCTTTGACTGAGGGATTCCCTCTCCAGAATGAGGCACAACACTGGCACCCTGTGCTGATCCCAGGCGGTGACCTAGGGAAGCCAGGGCCAGAAGCAAAGATGCTTGAGAGATGTGGTGTGACTAGAATGAGAGGATACATAATGAGTCTGGGTGATTGGTGGGGTGGGTATTTGGTGTGGTTTGTGGTATGGTATTAAGGCCCGCAGTGAATACAAGGCAGTCATTTATTGGTTTTAATTCAGGGGACTGGGAGAAGAGTCAAATGAGGTCCTGTAAAATAAATATAAATTGCATGGGCACACCACACAGAAATGTCCACTAAGAATAGAGATGGAGAGAAAGTTTTCTCTAATGTCTTTTAATAAATATCTATGTTTCAATTTTATGGCATTGACTGGGGCACTGGCAGGGGGTAAGGGAGAAGAGGGAAGGACGGGGGAGGGACTGGGGAAAGGGAGGAGGGCAGTTTACAGTACATAGACAAGCCCCTCCCCCTACTGTTTTGACCATGATAATTGTATGAAAAAGCATTGCAAATTGATTGGCTTGTAAGCATTGGTTTATGGCATCTCTCAATTGCGGTCATTGACATTAATCTTTTAAACCGTAAATCATACAGACCAGTGTCTTTTAGCTTCTGCACCAACCTCCCTATAACGTCATCAGTCAGGCTAAGCATGGCCTTGATAACTCTCCGTGTTGGGTCAGGTTCATCATTGTGTCTCTCCAAGTACTCCAACGGGGCTTCTAATGGAGTATGGACAGTCTGAAAGGCAAAGTACATGAAGAGGGGGTTATCTCTTGTTGTTAAATTCTGCACATGATCATCTATGTATTGCTCAGCTCGATTGCCAAGGATTTCAGTGCTGTATTTCCCATAAGAACATGTATCAGCAACCGAGTCGTCATAAAAGTCATAGAACCCGTCAATTTCATGGTTATAGTGTCCCATCTCGCTGTTGTAGAATCCATAAAACTTGTCAAAGCCACGATACGTCGGGGTACAGTTCACATTACAGAAGCCCATTCCCCATTTACCCAGCATGTAGGTGTTGTAACCAAGCAGCTTCAGTGCCTCTGGGAGGAGGGGGTTGTCCTTGGACAGGCATGCTGGTGCTGTTCTCCTAATGTTGAAGTGCTGCAGCCCCAGGTGGAAGTTGTACCTTCCCGTTAACAGGGCTGCACGGGACGGCCCACACATCGGGGCCACGTAGTGGTTCTCTAGGATGATGCCCTCCGACGCCAGTTGCGTCAGCACCGGGGTCTCGATGGTAGAGTCATGATACCCAATGTCGTTGTAGCCAAGGTCATCAAGCAGCAAGTAGATGATGTTAGGTTGTTTGGAGTTTGGAAGTCTATTAGCAGAGATACCCTGATATAGCATCAACAGCAGGATGACTGGAAACGCAGCCATCGTCAAGCGTCGAGCGAAAAGCTCAACACCTTTACATCAGCTAGAGGCTGCAGGTGACGTCTGCTTAACCCTTTAAGGGCCACACGGTGCTTTAAGGTGCTGTCCTTTGTTTTCATGGTTCATGAATGTATCTCTGGCTAATATACTTCCCACGGCTAAATGCATGATCCCTGGCTGCAGCCATGGTGAGTTTCTCACAATGCCTGCATCCATGAATGCATGCTGACGACCAAAGGACATAGTGCATTCAAGTACTGTGCGCGCCTGAAATGGTTAAGCACTAAGGGCTCTGTCATATGTTATGATGGGTTTGCATCTATTCCCATCAATGTAAATACTTCAGCATGCCACTCAAACTAAATTGACGATGAAGACACATGCATGTTCTCTAGACTTCAGAATGGTCCCTTATTGCAATGTGTAATGTATAATGATGACTATACTGGTATTCTTTGGCTCTAAAAACTCTAAACCCCTTAATCAAGCACAAGACCGTCAGCTGGAGGCAGGATTAAATGTTTTGGTCATTCCTCTCAATTCATTGGCATCGGGGCAGGAAGAAATTGAGATAGAGGCCTGAAATTCGCAGGGCGCCCGGCTCTTGGCGCAGGCGGGCCGCTACCCAAATATGGGCCCGATCAGACCACCGGCCGCGAAACGGCAAGCGATACAGTAACTATGCATTTCTGAGCTAGTTTTGGAGCTAATTTCGACTTGCACTGGGACAGGACAGGCTGGTACTTACTTGGTAATGGACAATGATTGGTGGTTAGAAGCAGAAATGAAGAGATGTTTGAGTGAGTTTTGTTGTTTACATGTGGCTTCTGCAGTTGGGGTTTCCCCTTTGACTGAGGGATTCCCTCTCCAGAATGAGGCACAACACTGGCACCCTGTGCTGATCCCAGGCGGTGACCTAGGGAAGCCAGGGCCAGAAGCAAAGATGCTTGAGAGATGTGGTGTGACTAGAATGAGAGGATACATAATGAGTCTGGGTGATTGGTGGGGTGGGTATTTGGTGTGGTTTGTGGTATGGTATTAAGGCCCGCAGTGAATACAAGGCAGTCATTTATTGGTTTTAATTCAGGGGACTGGGAGAAGAGTCAAATGAGGTCCTGTAAAATAAATATAAATTGCATGGGCACACCACACAGAAATGTCCACTAAGAATAGAGATGGAGAGAAAGTTTTCTCTAATGTCTTTTAATAAATATCTATGTTTCAATTTTATGGCATTGACTGGGGCACTGGCAGGGGGTAAGGGAGAAGAGGGAAGGACGGGGGAGGGACTGGGGAAAGGGAGGAGGGCAGTTTACAGTACATAGACAAGCCCCTCCCCCTACTGTTTTGACCATGATAATTGTATGAAAAAGCATTGCAAATTGATTGGCTTGTAAGCATTGGTTTATGGCATCTCTCAATTGCGGTCATTGACATTAATCTTTTAAACCGTAAATCATACAGACCAGTGTCTTTTAGCTTCTGCACCAACCTCCCTATAACGTCATCAGTCAGGCTAAGCATGGCCTTGATAACTCTCCGTGTTGGGTCAGGTTCATCATTGTGTCTCTCCAAGTACTCCAACGGGGCTTCTAATGGAGTATGGACAGTCTGAAAGGCAAAGTACATGAAGAGGGGGTTATCTCTTGTTGTTAAATTCTGCACATGATCATCTATGTATTGCTCAGCTCGATTGCCAAGGATTTCAGTGCTGTATTTCCCATAAGAACATGTATCAGCAACCGAGTCGTCATAAAAGTCATAGAACCCGTCAATTTCATGGTTATAGTGTCCCATCTCGCTGTTGTAGAATCCATAAAACTTGTCAAAGCCACGATACGTCGGGGTACAGTTCACATTACAGAAGCCCATTCCCCATTTACCCAGCATGTAGGTGTTGTAACCAAGCAGCTTCAGTGCCTCTGGGAGGAGGGGGTTGTCCTTGGACAGGCATGCTGGTGCTGTTCTCCTAATGTTGAAGTGCTGCAGCCCCAGGTGGAAGTTGTACCTTCCCGTTAACAGGGCTGCACGGGACGGCCCACACATCGGGGCCACGTAGTGGTTCTCTAGGATGATGCCCTCCGACGCCAGTTGCGTCAGCACCGGGGTCTCGATGGTAGAGTCATGATACCCAATGTCGTTGTAGCCAAGGTCATCAAGCAGCAAGTAGATGATGTTAGGTTGTTTGGAGTTTGGAAGTCTATTAGCAGAGATACCCTGATATAGCATCAACAGCAGGATGACTGGAAACGCAGCCATCGTCAAGCGTCGAGCGAAAAGCTCAACACCTTTACATCAGCTAGAGGCTGCAGGTGACGTCTGCTTAACCCTTTAAGGGCCACACGGTGCTTTAAGGTGCTGTCCTTTGTTTTCATGGTTCATGAATGTATCTCTGGCTAATATACTTCCCACGGCTAAATGCATGATCCCTGGCTGCAGCCATGGTGAGTTTCTCACAATGCCTGCATCCATGAATGCATGCTGACGACCAAAGGACATAGTGCATTCAAGTACTGTGCGCGCCTGAAATGGTTAAGCACTAAGGGCTCTGTCATATGTTATGATGGGTTTGCATCTATTCCCATCAATGTAAATACTTCAGCATGCCACTCAAACTAAATTGACGATGAAGACACATGCATGTTCTCTACACTTCAGAATGGTCCCTTATTGCAATGTGTAATGTATAATGATGACTATACTGGTATTCTTTGGCTCTAAAAACTCTAAACCCCTTAATCAAGCACAAGACCGTCAGCTGGAGGCAGGATTAAATGTTTTGGTCATTCCTCTCAATTCATTGGCATCGGGGCAGGAAGAAATTGAGATAGAGGCCTGAAATTCGCAGGGCGCCCGGCTCTTGGCGCAGGCGGGCCGCTACCCAAATATGGGCCCGATCAGACCACCGGCCGCGAAACGGCAAGCGATACAGTAACTATGCATTTCTGAGCTAGTTTTGGAGCTAATTTCGACTTGCACTGGGACAGGACAGGCTGGTACTTACTTGGTAATGGACAATGATTGGTGGTTAGAAGCAGAAATGAAGAGATGTTTGAGTGAGTTTTGTTGTTTACATGTGGCTTCTGCAGTTGGGGTTTCCCCTTTGACTGAGGGATTCCCTCTCCAGAATGAGGCACAACACTGGCACCCTGTGCTGATCCCAGGCGGTGACCTAGGGAAGCCAGGGCCAGAAGCAAAGATGCTTGAGAGATGTGGTGTGACTAGAATGAGAGGATACATAATGAGTCTGGGTGATTGGTGGGGTGGGTATTTGGTGTGGTTTGTGGTATGGTATTAAGGCCCGCAGTGAATACAAGGCAGTCATTTATTGGTTTTAATTCAGGGGACTGGGAGAAGAGTCAAATGAGGTCCTGTAAAATAAATATAAATTGCATGGGCACACCACACAGAAATGTCCACTAAGAATAGAGATGGAGAGAAAGTTTTCTCTAATGTCTTTTAATAAATATCTATGTTTCAATTTTATGGCATTGACTGGGGCACTGGCAGGGGGTAAGGGAGAAGAGGGAAGGACGGGGGAGGGACTGGGGAAAGGGAGGAGGGCAGTTTACAGTACATAGACAAGCCCCTCCCCCTACTGTTTTGACCATGATAATTGTATGAAAAAGCATTGCAAATTGATTGGCTTGTAAGCATTGGTTTATGGCATCTCTCAATTGCGGTCATTGACATTAATCTTTTAAACCGTAAATCATACAGACCAGTGTCTTTTAGCTTCTGCACCAACCTCCCTATAACGTCATCAGTCAGGCTAAGCATGGCCTTGATAACTCTCCGTGTTGGGTCAGGTTCATCATTGTGTCTCTCCAAGTACTCCAACGGGGCTTCTAATGGAGTATGGACAGTCTGAAAGGCAAAGTACATGAAGAGGGGGTTATCTCTTGTTGTTAAATTCTGCACATGATCATCTATGTATTGCTCAGCTCGATTGCCAAGGATTTCAGTGCTGTATTTCCCATAAGAACATGTATCAGCAACCGAGTCGTCATAAAAGTCATAGAACCCGTCAATTTCATGGTTATAGTGTCCCATCTCGCTGTTGTAGAATCCATAAAACTTGTCAAAGCCACGATACGTCGGGGTACAGTTCACATTACAGAAGCCCATTCCCCATTTACCCAGCATGTAGGTGTTGTAACCAAGCAGCTTCAGTGCCTCTGGGAGGAGGGGGTTGTCCTTGGACAGGCATGCTGGTGCTGTTCTCCTAATGTTGAAGTGCTGCAGCCCCAGGTGGAAGTTGTACCTTCCCGTTAACAGGGCTGCACGGGACGGCCCACACATCGGGGCCACGTAGTGGTTCTCTAGGATGATGCCCTCCGACGCCAGTTGCGTCAGCACCGGGGTCTCGATGGTAGAGTCATGATACCCAATGTCGTTGTAGCCAAGGTCATCAAGCAGCAAGTAGATGATGTTAGGTTGTTTGGAGTTTGGAAGTCTATTAGCAGAGATACCCTGATATAGCATCAACAGCAGGATGACTGGAAACGCAGCCATCGTCAAGCGTCGAGCGAAAAGCTCAACACCTTTACATCAGCTAGAGGCTGCAGGTGACGTCTGCTTAACCCTTTAAGGGCCACACGGTGCTTTAAGGTGCTGTCCTTTGTTTTCATGGTTCATGAATGTATCTCTGGCTAATATACTTCCCACGGCTAAATGCATGATCCCTGGCTGCAGCCATGGTGAGTTTCTCACAATGCCTGCATCCATGAATGCATGCTGACGACCAAAGGACATAGTGCATTCAAGTACTGTGCGCGCCTGAAATGGTTAAGCACTAAGGGCTCTGTCATATGTTATGATGGGTTTGCATCTATTCCCATCAATGTAAATACTTCAGCATGCCACTCAAACTAAATTGACGATGAAGACACATGCATGTTCTCTAGACTTCAGAATGGTCCCTTATTGCAATGTGTAATGTATAATGATGACTATACTGGTATTCTTTGGCTCTAAAAACTCTAAACCCCTTAATCAAGCACAAGACCGTCAGCTGGAGGCAGGATTAAATGTTTTGGTCATTCCTCTCAATTCATTGGCATCGGGGCAGGAAGAAATTGAGATAGAGGCCTGAAATTCGCAGGGCGCCCGGCTCTTGGCGCAGGCGGGCCGCTACCCAAATATGGGCCCGATCAGACCACCGGCCGCGAAACGGCAAGCGATACAGTAACTATGCATTTCTGAGCTAGTTTTGGAGCTAATTTCGACTTGCACTGGGACAGGACAGGCTGGTACTTACTTGGTAATGGACAATGATTGGTGGTTAGAAGCAGAAATGAAGAGATGTTTGAGTGAGTTTTGTTGTTTACATGTGGCTTCTGCAGTTGGGGTTTCCCCTTTGACTGAGGGATTCCCTCTCCAGAATGAGGCACAACACTGGCACCCTGTGCTGATCCCAGGCGGTGACCTAGGGAAGCCAGGGCCAGAAGCAAAGATGCTTGAGAGATGTGGTGTGACTAGAATGAGAGGATACATAATGAGTCTGGGTGATTGGTGGGGTGGGTATTTGGTGTGGTTTGTGGTATGGTATTAAGGCCCGCAGTGAATACAAGGCAGTCATTTATTGGTTTTAATTCAGGGGACTGGGAGAAGAGTCAAATGAGGTCCTGTAAAATAAATATAAATTGCATGGGCACACCACACAGAAATGTCCACTAAGAATAGAGATGGAGAGAAAGTTTTCTCTAATGTCTTTTAATAAATATCTATGTTTCAATTTTATGGCATTGACTGGGGCACTGGCAGGGGGTAAGGGAGAAGAGGGAAGGACGGGGGAGGGACTGGGGAAAGGGAGGAGGGCAGTTTACAGTACATAGACAAGCCCCTCCCCCTACTGTTTTGACCATGATAATTGTATGAAAAAGCATTGCAAATTGATTGGCTTGTAAGCATTGGTTTATGGCATCTCTCAATTGCGGTCATTGACATTAATCTTTTAAACCGTAAATCATACAGACCAGTGTCTTTTAGCTTCTGCACCAACCTCCCTATAACGTCATCAGTCAGGCTAAGCATGGCCTTGATAACTCTCCGTGTTGGGTCAGGTTCATCATTGTGTCTCTCCAAGTACTCCAACGGGGCTTCTAATGGAGTATGGACAGTCTGAAAGGCAAAGTACATGAAGAGGGGGTTATCTCTTGTTGTTAAATTCTGCACATGATCATCTATGTATTGCTCAGCTCGATTGCCAAGGATTTCAGTGCTGTATTTCCCATAAGAACATGTATCAGCAACCGAGTCGTCATAAAAGTCATAGAACCCGTCAATTTCATGGTTATAGTGTCCCATCTCGCTGTTGTAGAATCCATAAAACTTGTCAAAGCCACGATACGTCGGGGTACAGTTCACATTACAGAAGCCCATTCCCCATTTACCCAGCATGTAGGTGTTGTAACCAAGCAGCTTCAGTGCCTCTGGGAGGAGGGGGTTGTCCTTGGACAGGCATGCTGGTGCTGTTCTCCTAATGTTGAAGTGCTGCAGCCCCAGGTGGAAGTTGTACCTTCCCGTTAACAGGGCTGCACGGGACGGCCCACACATCGGGGCCACGTAGTGGTTCTCTAGGATGATGCCCTCCGACGCCAGTTGCGTCAGCACCGGGGTCTCGATGGTAGAGTCATGATACCCAATGTCGTTGTAGCCAAGGTCATCAAGCAGCAAGTAGATGATGTTAGGTTGTTTGGAGTTTGGAAGTCTATTAGCAGAGATACCCTGATATAGCATCAACAGCAGGATGACTGGAAACGCAGCCATCGTCAAGCGTCGAGCGAAAAGCTCAACACCTTTACATCAGCTAGAGGCTGCAGGTGACGTCTGCTTAACCCTTTAAGGGCCACACGGTGCTTTAAGGTGCTGTCCTTTGTTTTCATGGTTCATGAATGTATCTCTGGCTAATATACTTCCCACGGCTAAATGCATGATCCCTGGCTGCAGCCATGGTGAGTTTCTCACAATGCCTGCATCCATGAATGCATGCTGACGACCAAAGGACATAGTGCATTCAAGTACTGTGCGCGCCTGAAATGGTTAAGCACTAAGGGCTCTGTCATATGTTATGATGGGTTTGCATCTATTCCCATCAATGTAAATACTTCAGCATGCCACTCAAACTAAATTGACGATGAAGACACATGCATGTTCTCTAGACTTCAGAATGGTCCCTTATTGCAATGTGTAATGTATAATGATGACTATACTGGTATTCTTTGGCTCTAAAAACTCTAAACCCCTTAATCAAGCACAAGACCGTCAGCTGGAGGCAGGATTAAATGTTTTGGTCATTCCTCTCAATTCATTGGCATCGGGGCAGGAAGAAATTGAGATAGAGGCCTGAAATTCGCAGGGCGCCCGGCTCTTGGCGCAGGCGGGCCGCTACCCAAATATGGGCCCGATCAGACCACCGGCCGCGAAACGGCAAGCGATACAGTAACTATGCATTTCTGAGCTAGTTTTGGAGCTAATTTCGACTTGCACTGGGACAGGACAGGCTGGTACTTACTTGGTAATGGACAATGATTGGTGGTTAGAAGCAGAAATGAAGAGATGTTTGAGTGAGTTTTGTTGTTTACATGTGGCTTCTGCAGTTGGGGTTTCCCCTTTGACTGAGGGATTCCCTCTCCAGAATGAGGCACAACACTGGCACCCTGTGCTGATCCCAGGCGGTGACCTAGGGAAGCCAGGGCCAGAAGCAAAGATGCTTGAGAGATGTGGTGTGACTAGAATGAGAGGATACATAATGAGTCTGGGTGATTGGTGGGGTGGGTATTTGGTGTGGTTTGTGGTATGGTATTAAGGCCCGCAGTGAATACAAGGCAGTCATTTATTGGTTTTAATTCAGGGGACTGGGAGAAGAGTCAAATGAGGTCCTGTAAAATAAATATAAATTGCATGGGCACACCACACAGAAATGTCCACTAAGAATAGAGATGGAGAGAAAGTTTTCTCTAATGTCTTTTAATAAATATCTATGTTTCAATTTTATGGCATTGACTGGGGCACTGGCAGGGGGTAAGGGAGAAGAGGGAAGGACGGGGGAGGGACTGGGGAAAGGGAGGAGGGCAGTTTACAGTACATAGACAAGCCCCTCCCCCTACTGTTTTGACCATGATAATTGTATGAAAAAGCATTGCAAATTGATTGGCTTGTAAGCATTGGTTTATGGCATCTCTCAATTGCGGTCATTGACATTAATCTTTTAAACCGTAAATCATACAGACCAGTGTCTTTTAGCTTCTGCACCAACCTCCCTATAACGTCATCAGTCAGGCTAAGCATGGCCTTGATAACTCTCCGTGTTGGGTCAGGTTCATCATTGTGTCTCTCCAAGTACTCCAACGGGGCTTCTAATGGAGTATGGACAGTCTGAAAGGCAAAGTACATGAAGAGGGGGTTATCTCTTGTTGTTAAATTCTGCACATGATCATCTATGTATTGCTCAGCTCGATTGCCAAGGATTTCAGTGCTGTATTTCCCATAAGAACATGTATCAGCAACCGAGTCGTCATAAAAGTCATAGAACCCGTCAATTTCATGGTTATAGTGTCCCATCTCGCTGTTGTAGAATCCATAAAACTTGTCAAAGCCACGATACGTCGGGGTACAGTTCACATTACAGAAGCCCATTCCCCATTTACCCAGCATGTAGGTGTTGTAACCAAGCAGCTTCAGTGCCTCTGGGAGGAGGGGGTTGTCCTTGGACAGGCATGCTGGTGCTGTTCTCCTAATGTTGAAGTGCTGCAGCCCCAGGTGGAAGTTGTACCTTCCCGTTAACAGGGCTGCACGGGACGGCCCACACATCGGGGCCACGTAGTGGTTCTCTAGGATGATGCCCTCCGACGCCAGTTGCGTCAGCACCGGGGTCTCGATGGTAGAGTCATGATACCCAATGTCGTTGTAGCCAAGGTCATCAAGCAGCAAGTAGATGATGTTAGGTTGTTTGGAGTTTGGAAGTCTATTAGCAGAGATACCCTGATATAGCATCAACAGCAGGATGACTGGAAACGCAGCCATCGTCAAGCGTCGAGCGAAAAGCTCAACACCTTTACATCAGCTAGAGGCTGCAGGTGACGTCTGCTTAACCCTTTAAGGGCCACACGGTGCTTTAAGGTGCTGTCCTTTGTTTTCATGGTTCATGAATGTATCTCTGGCTAATATACTTCCCACGGCTAAATGCATGATCCCTGGCTGCAGCCATGGTGAGTTTCTCACAATGCCTGCATCCATGAATGCATGCTGACGACCAAAGGACATAGTGCATTCAAGTACTGTGCGCGCCTGAAATGGTTAAGCACTAAGGGCTCTGTCATATGTTATGATGGGTTTGCATCTATTCCCATCAATGTAAATACTTCAGCATGCCACTCAAACTAAATTGACGATGAAGACACATGCATGTTCTCTAGACTTCAGAATGGTCCCTTATTGCAATGTGTAATGTATAATGATGACTATACTGGTATTCTTTGGCTCTAAAAACTCTAAACCCCTTAATCAAGCACAAGACCGTCAGCTGGAGGCAGGATTAAATGTTTTGGTCATTCCTCTCAATTCATTGGCATCGGGGCAGGAAGAAATTGAGATAGAGGCCTGAAATTCGCAGGGCGCCCGGCTCTTGGCGCAGGCGGGCCGCTACCCAAATATGGGCCCGATCAGACCACCGGCCGCGAAACGGCAAGCGATACAGTAACTATGCATTTCTGAGCTAGTTTTGGAGCTAATTTCGACTTGCACTGGGACAGGACAGGCTGGTACTTACTTGGTAATGGACAATGATTGGTGGTTAGAAGCAGAAATGAAGAGATGTTTGAGTGAGTTTTGTTGTTTACATGTGGCTTCTGCAGTTGGGGTTTCCCCTTTGACTGAGGGATTCCCTCTCCAGAATGAGGCACAACACTGGCACCCTGTGCTGATCCCAGGCGGTGACCTAGGGAAGCCAGGGCCAGAAGCAAAGATGCTTGAGAGATGTGGTGTGACTAGAATGAGAGGATACATAATGAGTCTGGGTGATTGGTGGGGTGGGTATTTGGTGTGGTTTGTGGTATGGTATTAAGGCCCGCAGTGAATACAAGGCAGTCATTTATTGGTTTTAATTCAGGGGACTGGGAGAAGAGTCAAATGAGGTCCTGTAAAATAAATATAAATTGCATGGGCACACCACACAGAAATGTCCACTAAGAATAGAGATGGAGAGAAAGTTTTCTCTAATGTCTTTTAATAAATATCTATGTTTCAATTTTATGGCATTGACTGGGGCACTGGCAGGGGGTAAGGGAGAAGAGGGAAGGACGGGGGAGGGACTGGGGAAAGGGAGGAGGGCAGTTTACAGTACATAGACAAGCCCCTCCCCCTACTGTTTTGACCATGATAATTGTATGAAAAAGCATTGCAAATTGATTGGCTTGTAAGCATTGGTTTATGGCATCTCTCAATTGCGGTCATTGACATTAATCTTTTAAACCGTAAATCATACAGACCAGTGTCTTTTAGCTTCTGCACCAACCTCCCTATAACGTCATCAGTCAGGCTAAGCATGGCCTTGATAACTCTCCGTGTTGGGTCAGGTTCATCATTGTGTCTCTCCAAGTACTCCAACGGGGCTTCTAATGGAGTATGGACAGTCTGAAAGGCAAAGTACATGAAGAGGGGGTTATCTCTTGTTGTTAAATTCTGCACATGATCATCTATGTATTGCTCAGCTCGATTGCCAAGGATTTCAGTGCTGTATTTCCCATAAGAACATGTATCAGCAACCGAGTCGTCATAAAAGTCATAGAACCCGTCAATTTCATGGTTATAGTGTCCCATCTCGCTGTTGTAGAATCCATAAAACTTGTCAAAGCCACGATACGTCGGGGTACAGTTCACATTACAGAAGCCCATTCCCCATTTACCCAGCATGTAGGTGTTGTAACCAAGCAGCTTCAGTGCCTCTGGGAGGAGGGGGTTGTCCTTGGACAGGCATGCTGGTGCTGTTCTCCTAATGTTGAAGTGCTGCAGCCCCAGGTGGAAGTTGTACCTTCCCGTTAACAGGGCTGCACGGGACGGCCCACACATCGGGGCCACGTAGTGGTTCTCTAGGATGATGCCCTCCGACGCCAGTTGCGTCAGCACCGGGGTCTCGATGGTAGAGTCATGATACCCAATGTCGTTGTAGCCAAGGTCATCAAGCAGCAAGTAGATGATGTTAGGTTGTTTGGAGTTTGGAAGTCTATTAGCAGAGATACCCTGATATAGCATCAACAGCAGGATGACTGGAAACGCAGCCATCGTCAAGCGTCGAGCGAAAAGCTCAACACCTTTACATCAGCTAGAGGCTGCAGGTGACGTCTGCTTAACCCTTTAAGGGCCACACGGTGCTTTAAGGTGCTGTCCTTTGTTTTCATGGTTCATGAATGTATCTCTGGCTAATATACTTCCCACGGCTAAATGCATGATCCCTGGCTGCAGCCATGGTGAGTTTCTCACAATGCCTGCATCCATGAATGCATGCTGACGACCAAAGGACATAGTGCATTCAAGTACTGTGCGCGCCTGAAATGGTTAAGCACTAAGGGCTCTGTCATATGTTATGATGGGTTTGCATCTATTCCCATCAATGTAAATACTTCAGCATGCCACTCAAACTAAATTGACGATGAAGACACATGCATGTTCTCTAGACTTCAGAATGGTCCCTTATTGCAATGTGTAATGTATAATGATGACTATACTGGTATTCTTTGGCTCTAAAAACTCTAAACCCCTTAATCAAGCACAAGACCGTCAGCTGGAGGCAGGATTAAATGTTTTGGTCATTCCTCTCAATTCATTGGCATCGGGGCAGGAAGAAATTGAGATAGAGGCCTGAAATTCGCAGGGCGCCCGGCTCTTGGCGCAGGCGGGCCGCTACCCAAATATGGGCCCGATCAGACCACCGGCCGCGAAACGGCAAGCGATACAGTAACTATGCATTTCTGAGCTAGTTTTGGAGCTAATTTCGACTTGCACTGGGACAGGACAGGCTGGTACTTACTTGGTAATGGACAATGATTGGTGGTTAGAAGCAGAAATGAAGAGATGTTTGAGTGAGTTTTGTTGTTTACATGTGGCTTCTGCAGTTGGGGTTTCCCCTTTGACTGAGGGATTCCCTCTCCAGAATGAGGCACAACACTGGCACCCTGTGCTGATCCCAGGCGGTGACCTAGGGAAGCCAGGGCCAGAAGCAAAGATGCTTGAGAGATGTGGTGTGACTAGAATGAGAGGATACATAATGAGTCTGGGTGATTGGTGGGGTGGGTATTTGGTGTGGTTTGTGGTATGGTATTAAGGCCCGCAGTGAATACAAGGCAGTCATTTATTGGTTTTAATTCAGGGGACTGGGAGAAGAGTCAAATGAGGTCCTGTAAAATAAATATAAATTGCATGGGCACACCACACAGAAATGTCCACTAAGAATAGAGATGGAGAGAAAGTTTTCTCTAATGTCTTTTAATAAATATCTATGTTTCAATTTTATGGCATTGACTGGGGCACTGGCAGGGGGTAAGGGAGAAGAGGGAAGGACGGGGGAGGGACTGGGGAAAGGGAGGAGGGCAGTTTACAGTACATAGACAAGCCCCTCCCCCTACTGTTTTGACCATGATAATTGTATGAAAAAGCATTGCAAATTGATTGGCTTGTAAGCATTGGTTTATGGCATCTCTCAATTGCGGTCATTGACATTAATCTTTTAAACCGTAAATCATACAGACCAGTGTCTTTTAGCTTCTGCACCAACCTCCCTATAACGTCATCAGTCAGGCTAAGCATGGCCTTGATAACTCTCCGTGTTGGGTCAGGTTCATCATTGTGTCTCTCCAAGTACTCCAACGGGGCTTCTAATGGAGTATGGACAGTCTGAAAGGCAAAGTACATGAAGAGGGGGTTATCTCTTGTTGTTAAATTCTGCACATGATCATCTATGTATTGCTCAGCTCGATTGCCAAGGATTTCAGTGCTGTATTTCCCATAAGAACATGTATCAGCAACCGAGTCGTCATAAAAGTCATAGAACCCGTCAATTTCATGGTTATAGTGTCCCATCTCGCTGTTGTAGAATCCATAAAACTTGTCAAAGCCACGATACGTCGGGGTACAGTTCACATTACAGAAGCCCATTCCCCATTTACCCAGCATGTAGGTGTTGTAACCAAGCAGCTTCAGTGCCTCTGGGAGGAGGGGGTTGTCCTTGGACAGGCATGCTGGTGCTGTTCTCCTAATGTTGAAGTGCTGCAGCCCCAGGTGGAAGTTGTACCTTCCCGTTAACAGGGCTGCACGGGACGGCCCACACATCGGGGCCACGTAGTGGTTCTCTAGGATGATGCCCTCCGACGCCAGTTGCGTCAGCACCGGGGTCTCGATGGTAGAGTCATGATACCCAATGTCGTTGTAGCCAAGGTCATCAAGCAGCAAGTAGATGATGTTAGGTTGTTTGGAGTTTGGAAGTCTATTAGCAGAGATACCCTGATATAGCATCAACAGCAGGATGACTGGAAACGCAGCCATCGTCAAGCGTCGAGCGAAAAGCTCAACACCTTTACATCAGCTAGAGGCTGCAGGTGACGTCTGCTTAACCCTTTAAGGGCCACACGGTGCTTTAAGGTGCTGTCCTTTGTTTTCATGGTTCATGAATGTATCTCTGGCTAATATACTTCCCACGGCTAAATGCATGATCCCTGGCTGCAGCCATGGTGAGTTTCTCACAATGCCTGCATCCATGAATGCATGCTGACGACCAAAGGACATAGTGCATTCAAGTACTGTGCGCGCCTGAAATGGTTAAGCACTAAGGGCTCTGTCATATGTTATGATGGGTTTGCATCTATTCCCATCAATGTAAATACTTCAGCATGCCACTCAAACTAAATTGACGATGAAGACACATGCATGTTCTCTAGACTTCAGAATGGTCCCTTATTGCAATGTGTAATGTATAATGATGACTATACTGGTATTCTTTGGCTCTAAAAACTCTAAACCCCTTAATCAAGCACAAGACCGTCAGCTGGAGGCAGGATTAAATGTTTTGGTCATTCCTCTCAATTCATTGGCATCGGGGCAGGAAGAAATTGAGATAGAGGCCTGAAATTCGCAGGGCGCCCGGCTCTTGGCGCAGGCGGGCCGCTACCCAAATATGGGCCCGATCAGACCACCGGCCGCGAAACGGCAAGCGATACAGTAACTATGCATTTCTGAGCTAGTTTTGGAGCTAATTTCGACTTGCACTGGGACAGGACAGGCTGGTACTTACTTGGTAATGGACAATGATTGGTGGTTAGAAGCAGAAATGAAGAGATGTTTGAGTGAGTTTTGTTGTTTACATGTGGCTTCTGCAGTTGGGGTTTCCCCTTTGACTGAGGGATTCCCTCTCCAGAATGAGGCACAACACTGGCACCCTGTGCTGATCCCAGGCGGTGACCTAGGGAAGCCAGGGCCAGAAGCAAAGATGCTTGAGAGATGTGGTGTGACTAGAATGAGAGGATACATAATGAGTCTGGGTGATTGGTGGGGTGGGTATTTGGTGTGGTTTGTGGTATGGTATTAAGGCCCGCAGTGAATACAAGGCAGTCATTTATTGGTTTTAATTCAGGGGACTGGGAGAAGAGTCAAATGAGGTCCTGTAAAATAAATATAAATTGCATGGGCACACCACACAGAAATGTCCACTAAGAATAGAGATGGAGAGAAAGTTTTCTCTAATGTCTTTTAATAAATATCTATGTTTCAATTTTATGGCATTGACTGGGGCACTGGCAGGGGGTAAGGGAGAAGAGGGAAGGACGGGGGAGGGACTGGGGAAAGGGAGGAGGGCAGTTTACAGTACATAGACAAGCCCCTCCCCCTACTGTTTTGACCATGATAATTGTATGAAAAAGCATTGCAAATTGATTGGCTTGTAAGCATTGGTTTATGGCATCTCTCAATTGCGGTCATTGACATTAATCTTTTAAACCGTAAATCATACAGACCAGTGTCTTTTAGCTTCTGCACCAACCTCCCTATAACGTCATCAGTCAGGCTAAGCATGGCCTTGATAACTCTCCGTGTTGGGTCAGGTTCATCATTGTGTCTCTCCAAGTACTCCAACGGGGCTTCTAATGGAGTATGGACAGTCTGAAAGGCAAAGTACATGAAGAGGGGGTTATCTCTTGTTGTTAAATTCTGCACATGATCATCTATGTATTGCTCAGCTCGATTGCCAAGGATTTCAGTGCTGTATTTCCCATAAGAACATGTATCAGCAACCGAGTCGTCATAAAAGTCATAGAACCCGTCAATTTCATGGTTATAGTGTCCCATCTCGCTGTTGTAGAATCCATAAAACTTGTCAAAGCCACGATACGTCGGGGTACAGTTCACATTACAGAAGCCCATTCCCCATTTACCCAGCATGTAGGTGTTGTAACCAAGCAGCTTCAGTGCCTCTGGGAGGAGGGGGTTGTCCTTGGACAGGCATGCTGGTGCTGTTCTCCTAATGTTGAAGTGCTGCAGCCCCAGGTGGAAGTTGTACCTTCCCGTTAACAGGGCTGCACGGGACGGCCCACACATCGGGGCCACGTAGTGGTTCTCTAGGATGATGCCCTCCGACGCCAGTTGCGTCAGCACCGGGGTCTCGATGGTAGAGTCATGATACCCAATGTCGTTGTAGCCAAGGTCATCAAGCAGCAAGTAGATGATGTTAGGTTGTTTGGAGTTTGGAAGTCTATTAGCAGAGATACCCTGATATAGCATCAACAGCAGGATGACTGGAAACGCAGCCATCGTCAAGCGTCGAGCGAAAAGCTCAACACCTTTACATCAGCTAGAGGCTGCAGGTGACGTCTGCTTAACCCTTTAAGGGCCACACGGTGCTTTAAGGTGCTGTCCTTTGTTTTCATGGTTCATGAATGTATCTCTGGCTAATATACTTCCCACGGCTAAATGCATGATCCCTGGCTGCAGCCATGGTGAGTTTCTCACAATGCCTGCATCCATGAATGCATGCTGACGACCAAAGGACATAGTGCATTCAAGTACTGTGCGCGCCTGAAATGGTTAAGCACTAAGGGCTCTGTCATATGTTATGATGGGTTTGCATCTATTCCCATCAATGTAAATACTTCAGCATGCCACTCAAACTAAATTGACGATGAAGACACATGCATGTTCTCTAGACTTCAGAATGGTCCCTTATTGCAATGTGTAATGTATAATGATGACTATACTGGTATTCTTTGGCTCTAAAAACTCTAAACCCCTTAATCAAGCACAAGACCGTCAGCTGGAGGCAGGATTAAATGTTTTGGTCATTCCTCTCAATTCATTGGCATCGGGGCAGGAAGAAATTGAGATAGAGGCCTGAAATTCGCAGGGCGCCCGGCTCTTGGCGCAGGCGGGCCGCTACCCAAATATGGGCCCGATCAGACCACCGGCCGCGAAACGGCAAGCGATACAGTAACTATGCATTTCTGAGCTAGTTTTGGAGCTAATTTCGACTTGCACTGGGACAGGACAGGCTGGTACTTACTTGGTAATGGACAATGATTGGTGGTTAGAAGCAGAAATGAAGAGATGTTTGAGTGAGTTTTGTTGTTTACATGTGGCTTCTGCAGTTGGGGTTTCCCCTTTGACTGAGGGATTCCCTCTCCAGAATGAGGCACAACACTGGCACCCTGTGCTGATCCCAGGCGGTGACCTAGGGAAGCCAGGGCCAGAAGCAAAGATGCTTGAGAGATGTGGTGTGACTAGAATGAGAGGATACATAATGAGTCTGGGTGATTGGTGGGGTGGGTATTTGGTGTGGTTTGTGGTATGGTATTAAGGCCCGCAGTGAATACAAGGCAGTCATTTATTGGTTTTAATTCAGGGGACTGGGAGAAGAGTCAAATGAGGTCCTGTAAAATAAATATAAATTGCATGGGCACACCACACAGAAATGTCCACTAAGAATAGAGATGGAGAGAAAGTTTTCTCTAATGTCTTTTAATAAATATCTATGTTTCAATTTTATGGCATTGACTGGGGCACTGGCAGGGGGTAAGGGAGAAGAGGGAAGGACGGGGGAGGGACTGGGGAAAGGGAGGAGGGCAGTTTACAGTACATAGACAAGCCCCTCCCCCTACTGTTTTGACCATGATAATTGTATGAAAAAGCATTGCAAATTGATTGGCTTGTAAGCATTGGTTTATGGCATCTCTCAATTGCGGTCATTGACATTAATCTTTTAAACCGTAAATCATACAGACCAGTGTCTTTTAGCTTCTGCACCAACCTCCCTATAACGTCATCAGTCAGGCTAAGCATGGCCTTGATAACTCTCCGTGTTGGGTCAGGTTCATCATTGTGTCTCTCCAAGTACTCCAACGGGGCTTCTAATGGAGTATGGACAGTCTGAAAGGCAAAGTACATGAAGAGGGGGTTATCTCTTGTTGTTAAATTCTGCACATGATCATCTATGTATTGCTCAGCTCGATTGCCAAGGATTTCAGTGCTGTATTTCCCATAAGAACATGTATCAGCAACCGAGTCGTCATAAAAGTCATAGAACCCGTCAATTTCATGGTTATAGTGTCCCATCTCGCTGTTGTAGAATCCATAAAACTTGTCAAAGCCACGATACGTCGGGGTACAGTTCACATTACAGAAGCCCATTCCCCATTTACCCAGCATGTAGGTGTTGTAACCAAGCAGCTTCAGTGCCTCTGGGAGGAGGGGGTTGTCCTTGGACAGGCATGCTGGTGCTGTTCTCCTAATGTTGAAGTGCTGCAGCCCCAGGTGGAAGTTGTACCTTCCCGTTAACAGGGCTGCACGGGACGGCCCACACATCGGGGCCACGTAGTGGTTCTCTAGGATGATGCCCTCCGACGCCAGTTGCGTCAGCACCGGGGTCTCGATGGTAGAGTCATGATACCCAATGTCGTTGTAGCCGAGGTCATCAAGCAGCAAGTAGATGATGTTAGGTTGTTTGGAGTTTGGAAGTCTATTAGCAGAGATACCCTGATATAGCATCAACAGCAGGATGACTGGAAACGCAGCCATCGTCAAGCGTCGAGCGAAAAGCTCAACACCTTTACATCAGCTAGAGGCTGCAGGTGATGTCTGCTTAACCCTTTAAGGGCCACACGGTGCTTTAAGGTGCTGCCCTTTGTTTTCATGATTCATGAATGTGTCTCTGGCTAATATACTTCCCATGGCTACATGCATGATCCCTTGCTGCAGCCATGGTGAGTTTCTCACAATGCCTGCATCCATGAATGCATGCTGATGAGCAAAGGACATAGTGCATTCAAGTACTATGTGACCCGTAAATGGTTAAACATTAAGGGCTCTGTCATATGTTATGATGGGTTTGCATCTATTCCCATCAATGTAAATACTTAAGCATGCCACTCAAACTAAATTGACGATGAAGACCCTTATTGCAATGTCTAATGTATAATGATGACTATACTGGTATTCTTTGGCTCTAAAAACTCTAAACCCCTTAATCAAGCACAAGACCGTCAGCTGGAGGCAGGATTAAACGTTTTGGTCATTCCTCTCAATTCATTGGCACCGGGGCAGGGAGAAATTGAGATAGAGGCCTGAAATTCGCAGGGCGCCCGGCTCTCGGCGCAGGCGGGCCGCTACCTGAATATGGGCCCGATCAGACCACCGGCCGTGAAACGGCAAGCGATACAGTAACTGTGCATTTCTGAGCTAGTTTTGGCTGATTTCGACTTCCACTGGGACAGGACAGGCTGGTACTTACTTGGTAATGGACAATGATTGGTGTTTAGAAGCAGAAATCAAGAGATGTTTGAGTGAGTTGTGTTGTTTACATGTGGCTTCTGCAGTTGGGGTTTCCCCTTTGACTGAGGGATTCCCTCTCCAGAATGAGGCACAACACTGGCACCCTGTGCTGATCCCAGGTGGTGACCTAGGGAAGCCAGGGCCAGAAGCAAAGATGCTTGAGGGATGTGGTGTGACTAGAATGAAAGGACACATAATGAGTTGGGGTGATTGGTGGGGTGGGTATTTGGTGTGGTTTGTGGTATGGTATTAAGGCCCGCAGTGAATACAAGGCAGTCATTTATTGGTTTTAATTAAGGGGACTGGCAGAAGAGTCAAATGAGGTCCTGTAAAATAAATATAAATGGCATGGGCACACCACACAGAAATGTCCACTAAGAATAGAGATGGAGAGAAAGTTTTCTCTAATGTCTTTGAATAAATATCTATGTTTCAACTTTGTGGCATTGACTGGGGCACTGGCAGGGGGTAAGGGAGAAGAGGGACGGACGGGGGAGGGACTGGGGAAAGGGAGGAGGGCAGTTTACAGGACATAGACAACCCCCCTCCCCCCTACGGTTTTGACCATGATAATTGTATGAAAAAGCATTGGAAATTGATTGGCTTGTAAGCATTGGTTTATGGCATCTCTCAATTGCGGTCATTGACATTAATCCTTTAAACCGTAAAACCCTATAAAGACAAATAATCCTCCTATGCCAGTAGGTCAACTTTAGATATAGATCATTGACTACCGGTAGTTTCTGTCTTCCAAATATTGTTCCATGTATCGCTAATTTTACACTCAACAATATGCCTGAATGAATGATAATTCTTGTGAGAATAAGAGGTTGAAAGTGAAATGCCAGAAATAGAAATAGACATACTACCATTTGTCCTAGATGTGAGAATTAATTCAACTATTTTCATCATCAATCAACTCTTGAAGCTTACAGTGCACAACCTATGATATATCCAGAGCAGGGTTTGAACACTGTGATGGCGATTGACTAAAGGTGTATTTCCCATAAGAACATGTATCAGCAACCAAGTCGTCATAAAAGTCATAGAACCAGGGGCGTGGCAACCGGGGGGGACGGGGGGGACATGTCCCCCCCACTTTTTTTGATGTCCAAAAAAGGTCAAAGCTCTGGAAAATACACTATATTAGTAACCCTGCCCCCCCCCCACCCAAACCCCACTTCATTATTCCAGGGTTGGGTGAGATAGAGGAGGGCAGGCAGGCAGGCTGGCAGGCAGGCAGGCTGGCAGGCAGGCAGGCTGGCCTGCCGGCAGAGAGGGGAGGGGGAAGGGAGGCAGGCAAGGGGGACCTGACCTCTTTCTCACGCTAGTCATGCCACCTGTTTTTGCTGAGGCCCGGCCATCCCATGGCCGCCTCAGCCATTTAGTTCTTTAAGGCCTGTATACATGTGCTACTCTCTTAGCTGTTATGATGCACTCATGCATCCCAAGTCTACCTGATACAATGCTGCATTGATACCGCGATCCTTTGGTAGTGTATCGGCCATCTACAGTTGGCATGATGCTTAGATATAGCCATGGGGGGAAGACAAAGGACATAACAGGACTTATTGCATTGTGTTGTTCTTACAGAGGTACGTGATATTTTGCTGGGTCCGTCCGTCGCCCCTCCTAACCCCTTATAGGCAGCACAACGATTTACTGCACTGTACCATTTGTCAACAGATATAGGAATATAGAACTGGTGAATCACTCGCCAGTGTTGCAGCAATGCATGATGCAGAATGTATGAGGTTGATACACTCCCAAAGAAGTCACATGATACACTGATGCAGTGTGTCAAGGTTATTAGGATAAATTGGCATGAAGCATTCATGCTGCCACTAAAGGTTTATGTATGCCGCCCGCCCGAAGTTGGCGCCAGTTATCACAACCGTGTAGACTTGCTGTAGTCCTTAGCACTGGGAGGCGTAATATAGGGCTGTGACTATTGACAGTTCGAACTGTCAACAACAGAATAAAAAAATGATAGAATTCTATTAATGACAGTTTGAACTGTCAATTAATTTAACAGATTCAAGATTCCCTTATTGACAGTTCCATATTCCACAGTTCAAACTGACTTTTGACTCCAATGTCAAATTAGAATTGTCAATGATTTTGTTTGCAAAACCGATTTTGAATGCAAAACCGATTTGAGTGCAAAACCGATTCTCAGGACATAACCAATTTTTTAGGGCTGAACCGATTTTGAATACTAAATTGATTTGTGAGTGCAAGGCCGATTGTGGTGACCAAACCAATTTTGACAACAAAACTGAATTTGAGGAAGGTGTGAGGAAATAACCACGTTTTAGTAGTAGCCATAGTGCACATCTAATGTGGCACACACTGGCTTCCCGTAATGCTTGGCCTGACCGTGAGCAGAAGACAACTACCAGGTCACTAAATTGTGACCTCTCCATATGCACGCACCATGGCACCAAGCTATTCTAATGAGGATATACTATAACGGATATTATTTGTGGATAACAGACTATATTGAAACTTCTTTCAAGGATGCCTGGGGGGAAGGACCATGCCCACCGAAAGCTCAAGAGGGCAGCTGAGGGTTGTTTGTCCCTGTCTACCATGATGAAAAGCAGGTATGCACGACTCTAATACTGTTAGCATGGATCATTAGATATAATTACATCTAAATGTTTCTTTGTATACAGTATTTAGATTGAGATTTTTACTTGCATGTGTATACAATGAGGTCACGATATATCTGTCTTTGATTTATCAGCTGATCCAATCATCGGCCATCAGTTGGGACGGGAGGTGTCAACATGCATTCCACTTCAAAACACATTAAAGCTGTGATTGTTTGTCACGGCATTCCTAAAAGTAATGGTAGCACTTCAAGGGTAGAGAGTGGGAGTTGCGGGGGGGGGGGGAGGGGGCAGCTACTCCCTCCCCGGAACAACTGAAAACGCTACAAGGGATTAGCACTCTGTTGCCCACCGTGTCAGTTACTGTGTCTCAGACACACTGCCCCTCCATGCACGTTTCCTCCTCAAATGCAGAACCCACTTCACACACTAGAGTTATAAACCAATCTAAACCAATCAACCAGAAACCCCTTCTGTGAGTCTGTACACAACAAATCATGCAACAAATACACAAGGCCGCCATTAGGCCTACCTATATTGGTCACAAGTGTTTTTAGTACTATGAATACAACATTGAGTAATAGGTGTATTGTCGGCATACATAAAAACGTGAATTAGATTTAAGTATAAAGTAGATGGGTGGGTGAGATCATGCGTGAGTATGATGTACCCTAACAAGCCCCCCCCATATAGTCCCAGGGATAGGCCTATTCTTGCTCAAGCACAATTTGTTGGATACTAAGAAATTTGTTCATAATAAATTCTTTTGCTGACCCCAAGCACTTTGCTATAATGGAATTTTACTGTATTTTTTATGTGATATTAATGGAGTGATCCAGAATTAAAGGTGCACTGAACCCACAACGTCATTTACATACAAAACTCGGCAGGGTTAGGTCCTGGGTTTAGTGCGCCTTTAAAAGTATGATTTTAGTACAATTTTGGCATGAGGTTAGTACAATTTGAAGGTAGGCCTGCCTCCTGCATATTATTTTTTGCATATTTGAGACCCCATGTGCATAACCAGGCGATTGCAGTGTATACTCCTATGATGTCAAATATATTCATTGACTATTGTATCTCTAATGATATAGTTTATCATCTTAAAAAATGGAAAGTATTGACCAATATTACAGCTAACTACCGTTAGTCACAATCAGAAACTCTTATTCTTTTCAGTCATAAATCAACCCAGGAATTCCAACAGTGTATAGACGAACCAAGGGGAGATGTCAGCCTAGACAATGATGTGAACACACCTGATATTTCCCAACCTAAAAGTCCACACATAAGTGATACTAATAATGTCATAGATGAGACCAGCAACTCAGATGAAACTGTGGCAACTGTACATGAAACACCCTGTTTGAAGGATACTTCCCCATCACACCTATCTGGGAGTTCAGTATCTAAATCACCAAACCAGCCTAAGTCATTCAAATATCCACCCAGGCAGTTTGGAAACTCCTTAAAACAGTTCCGTTTCCAGACATCTTGGTTCAAAAAGTGGCCTTGGCTTCATTATTTAGAGGAAGAGGATAAAGTCCTTTGCCACATCTGTGCCCGTGCTGATGCAGAAAAGATCCCCATCAATGAGGCAAAAGAGCCAGTGTTCATTTCTACTGGTTTCTGCAATTGGAAAAAGGCAAGTTCACAGGAGGGATTTCCAAGGCATGAGAACTCAAGGTACCATAAACAAGCAATTAGCAGATTGTGTACCTGGCCTTCTCAAACCCATGATGTGGGAGAACAATTGTCATCACAAGTGAAGATGGAAAAAGAAGAAAATCGAAGAGTTTTGCTCAAGATCTTGTCTAATGTTCGTTTTCTAGCTAGGCAAGGACTTCCATTGAGAGGGAAGCACAGTGATGAGGAAAGCAATTTTACACAATTGTATTTGCTCCGTGCAGAAGATGACCCAATGCTTGTAGACTGGCTAAAGAAGAAGAACAAATACACATCTAATGTCATACAAAATGAGATGCTTCAAGTTATGTCCTTGAAGATTCTGCGGGAAATAGCGGGAAATTTACACAATGCTGAATTCTTCAGCATCATGGCAGATGAGACCACAGATCAATCTAACAGGGAACAACTTGTCATTTGTTTTCGATGGGTAGATGATGACCTTGAATGCCATGAAGACTTCATTGGTTTACATCAGGTTGACACCATTGATGCTAAAACTATAACATCAACCATAGAGGATGTTCTAATAAGGATGAATCTGACCTTGAAAAAATGTCGTGGCCAGTGCTATGATGGGTGCAGTACAATGGCAGGACACAAATCAGGGGTTGCTTCTGCAATCAAAGCAAAAGAACCACGTAGCCTGTACACTCATTGCTATTGCCATGCTTTAAGTCTAGCTGCTTCAGATAGCATTAAAAAATGCAAGGTAATGAGTGATGCACTGGACACCTCATATGAGATAACAAAACTGGTGAAAAAGTCACCCAAGAGAGATACTCAGTTGGAAAAGATACAGAATGAGATAACTGAAGATGACACATATAACAACACAAAGATCCGCCTACTGTGTCCCACAAGGTGGACTGTCAGGGCTGACTGTCTGCAGAGTATCATCAACAACTATTCACAACTCAAAACACTTTGGGTCTGGTGCCTGGAGGTATACAAAGACACTGATGCCAAGGCCCGTGTGCAGGGAGTTAAATCACAAATGGAGAAGTTTGACTTCTTCTTTGGCCTTGTTCTGGCACAGAACCTTCTAAGACACACAGATAATCTGAGTGCTACACTGCAAGCAAAGGTGTTGTCTGCATCAGAAGCACAGGCTATTGCGAAAATGACTGTCAAAACTCTTCAGCACATCAGAAATGATGATAAGTATGAACAGTTCTGGCTTAAAGTGACAACAGATGCAATGAAAAATGGGGTTGATGATCCCATACTTGGAAGGCAGCGCAAGGCCCCAGCTAGATTAGGAGAAATTGGAGGTCTGGCAGAGCCTGAGTTCCACAACACCCCAGAAGACTACTACAGGCGTGTCTATTATGAAGCACTGGATCTGGTAATAGTCTCAATCATTGACAGGTTTGAGCAACCAGACTACCAAATCTACACCAATGTAGAAAGTCTCTTGGTTAAATCTGTCAGTACATTAGACTTCTCAGAGGAATTTGCCTCAGTTACCAGTTTCTATGGAGATGATTTCAACAAAAATAAATTGGAAATGCATCTGGAAACCTTGAGCAGCATCTACAATGGCCCACAGCCCCCTACCCTAAAGGATGTGCTGGCCATGATCAGGTCTCTGTCATCTGACCAGAAGCATCTGGTGAGTGAGGCCATCAAACTAACAAAGTTATTGTTAGTGATGCCTGCAACTAATGCAACCAGTGAGAGGAGTTTCTCAGCCCTAAGGTATATAAAATCCTATCTGAGGGCCACAATGTTGCAGGAAAGACTGAACCACCTCATGGTGCTTTTTGTGCACAGGGAGAAACTGAACAGTCTTGACATGAAGGAAGTTGCAAATGACTTTGTGTGTGGACATGAGAACAGGATGGCAACCTTTGGCAGATTCTAATGTGAGTAGGCCTCTATTTACTTTACTTTACTTCAATAGCATGCAGATATAAATGAGCAATTATTTGATTTTAATGCAGCAGAAGACAGCATTTTAATAGTATATTTCAAGGTGTATCGAGGTCAGGGTTGTTGAAAGGGGGGGGGGGGGGGGTTACCTCCTACCCCCCCCCCCCCGGGAGAAAAAGGTCAAGGAATTCTGTTGTCCCCCCCACTCAGAAAGTGCTTGCCACGCCCCTGAGAACCCGTCATTTTCATGGTTATAGTGTCCCATCTCGCTGTTGTAGAATCCATAAAACTTGTCAAAGCCACGATATGTGGGGGTACAGTTCACATTACAGAAGCCCATTCCCCATTTTCCCAGCATGTAGGTGTTGTAACCAAGCAGCTTCAGTGCCTCTGGGAGGAGGGGGTTGTCCTTGGGCAGGCATACTGGTGCTGTTCTCCTAATGTTGAAGTGCTGCAGCCCCAGGTGGAAGTTGTACCTTCCCGTTAACAGGGCTGCACGGGACGGCCCACACATCGGGGCCACGTAGTGGTTCTCTAGGACGATACCCTCCGACGCCAGCTGCGTCAGCACTGGGGTCTCGATGGTAGAGTCATGATACCCAATGTCATTGTAGCCGAGGTCATCAAGCAGCAAGTAGATGATGTTAGGTTGTTTGGAGTTTGGAAGTCTATTAGCAGAGATACCCTGATAAAGCATCAACAGCAGGATGACTGGAAACACAGCCATCGCCAAGCGTCGAGTGAAGACCCAAACACCTGTACATCAGCTAGAGGCTGCAGGTGACGTCTGCTTAACCCTTTAAGGGCCACACTGTGATTTAAGGTGCTGTCCTCTGTTTTCATGGTTCATGAATGTGTCTCTGGCTAATATACTTCCCATGGCTAAATGGATGATCCCTTGCTGCAGCCATGGTGAGTTTCTCACAATGCCTGCATCCATGAATGCATGCTGATGACCAAAGGACATAGTGCATTCAAGTACTGTGTGCGCCTGAAATGGTTAAGCACTAAGGGCTCTGTCATATGTTATGATGGGTTTGCATCTATTCCCATCAATGTAAATACTTCAGCATGCCACTCAAACTAAATTGACGATGAAGACACATGCATGTTCTCTAGACTTCAGAATGGTCCCTTATTGCAATGTGTAATGTATAATGATGACTATACTGGTATTCTTTGGCTCTAAAAACTCTAAACCCCTTAATCAAGCACAAGACCGTCAGCTGGAGGCAGGATTAAATGTTTTGGTCATTCCTCTCAATTCATTGGCATCGGGGCAGGAAGAAATTGAGATAGAGGCCTGAAATTCGCAGGGCGCCCGGCTCTTGGCGCAGGCGGGCCGCTACCCAAATATGGGCCCGATCAGACCACCGGCCGCGAAACGGCAAGCGATACAGTAACTATGCATTTCTGAGCTAGTTTTGGAGCTAATTTCGACTTCCACTGGGACAGGACAGGCTGGTACTTACATGGTAATGGACAATGATTGGTGTTTAGAAGCAGAAATAAAAGAGATGTTTGAGTGAGTTGTGTTGTTTCCATGTGGCTTCTGCAGTTGGGGTTTCCCCTTTGACTGAGGGATTCCCTCTCCGGAATGAGGCACAACACTGGCACCCTGTGCTGATCCCAGGTGGTGACCTAGGGACGCCAGGGCCAGAAGCAAAGATGCTTGAGAGATGTGGTATGACTAGGATGAGAGGATACATAATGAGTTGGGGTGATTGGAGGGGTGGGTATTTGGTGTGGTTTGTGGTATGGTATTAAGGCCCGCAGTAAATACAGGGCAGTCATTTATTGGTTTTAATTAGGGGGACACAAAATGTTCTAGAAACGCTCTGAAAATCTCAATTCTAGATACAAGGATGGTCCGTGTTGGGTCAGGTTCATCATTGTGTCTCTCTAAGTACTCCAACGGGGCTTCTAATGGAGCATGGACAGTCTGAAAGGCAAAGTACATGAAGAGGGGGTTATCTGTTGTTGCTAAATTCTGCACATGATTATCTATATATTCCTCAGCTCGATTGCCAAGGATTTCAGTGCTGTATTTCCCATAAGAACATGTATCAGCAACCAAGTCGTCATAAAAGTCATAGAACCCGTCATTTTCATGGTTATAGTGTCCCATCTCGCTGTTGTAGAATCCATAAAACTTGTCAAAGCCACGATACGTAGGGGTACAGTTCACATTACAGAAGCCCATTCCCCATTTACCCAGCATGTATGTATTGTAACCAAGCAGTTTCAGTGCCTCTGGGAGGAGGGGGTTGTCCTTGGGCAGGCATACTGGTGCTGTTCTCCTAATGTTGAAGTGCTGCAGCCCCAGGTGGAAGTTGTACCTTCCCGTTAACAGGGCTGCACGGGACGGCCCACACATCCGGGCCACGTAGTGGTTCTCTAGGATGATGCCCTCCGACGCTAGTTGCGTCAGCACTGGGGTCTCGATGGTAGAGTCATGATACCCAATGTCATTGTAGCCAAGGTCATCAAGCAGCAAGTAGATGATGTTAGGTTGTTTGAAGTTTGGAAGTCTATTAGCAGAGATACCCTGATATAGCATCAACAGCAGGATGACTGGAAACGCAGCCATCGTCAAGCGTCGAGTGAAAAGCCAAACACCTGTACATCAGCTAGAGGCTGCAGGTGACGTCTGCTTAACCCTTTAAGGGCCACACGGTGCTTTAAGGTGCTGTCCTTTGTTTTCATGATTCATGAATCTATCTCTGGCTAATATACTTCCCACGGCTATATGCATGATCCCTTGCTGCAGCCATGGTGAGTTTCTCACAATGCCTGCATCCATGAATGCATGCTGATGACCAAAGGACATAGTGCATTCAAGTACTGTGTGAGCCTTAAATGGTTAAGCACTAAGGGCTCTGTCATATGTTATGATGGGTTTGCATCTATTCCCATCAATGTAAATACTTAAGCATGCCACTCAAACTAAATTGACGATGAAGACACATGCATGTTCTCTAGAGTTCAGAATGGTTGCTTATTGCAATGTCTAATGTATAATGATGACTATACTGGTATTCTTTGGCTCTAAAAACTCTAAACCACTTAATCAAGCCCAAGACCGTCAGCTGGAGGCAGGATTGAATGTTTTGGTGATTCCTCTCAATTCATTGGCACCGGGGCAGGAAGAAATTGAGATAGAGGCCTGAAATTCGCAGGGCGCCCGGCCCTTGACGCGGGCAGGCCGCTACCCGAATATGGGCCCGATCAGACCACCGGCCTTGAAACGACAAGCGATACAGTAACTGTGCATTTCTGAGCTAGTTTTGGCTAATTTCGACTTGCACTGGAACAGGACAGGCTGGTACTTACATGGTAATGGACAATGATTGGTGTTTAGAAGCAGAAATAAAAGAGATGTTTGAGTGAGTTGTGTTGTTTCCATGTGGCTTCTGCAGTTGGGGTTTCCCCTTTGACTGAGGGATTCCCTCTCCGGAATGAGGCACAACACTGGCACCCTGTGCTGATCCCAGGTGGTGACCTAGGGACGCCAGGGCCAGAAGCAAAGATGCTTGAGAGATGTGGTATGACTAGGATGAGAGGATACATAATGAGTTGGGGTGATTGGAGGGGTGGGTATTTGGTGTGGTTTGTGGTATGGTATTAAGGCCCGCAGTAAATACAGGGCAGTCATTTATTGGTTTTAATTAGGGGGACACAAAATGTTCTAGAAACGCTCTGAAAATCTCAATTCTAGATACAAGGATGGTCCGTGTTGGGTCAGGTTCATCATTGTGTCTCTCTAAGTACTCCAACGGGGCTTCTAATGGAGCATGGACAGTCTGAAAGGCAAAGTACATGAAGAGGGGGTTATCTGTTGTTGCTAAATTCTGCACATGATTATCTATATATTCCTCAGCTCGATTGCCAAGGATTTCAGTGCTGTATTTCCCATAAGAACATGTATCAGCAACCAAGTCGTCATAAAAGTCATAGAACCCGTCATTTTCATGGTTATAGTGTCCCATCTCGCTGTTGTAGAATCCATAAAACTTGTCAAAGCCACGATACGTAGGGGTACAGTTCACATTACAGAAGCCCATTCCCCATTTACCCAGCATGTATGTATTGTAACCAAGCAGTTTCAGTGCCTCTGGGAGGAGGGGGTTGTCCTTGGGCAGGCATACTGGTGCTGTTCTCCTAATGTTGAAGTGCTGCAGCCCCAGGTGGAAGTTGTACCTTCCCGTTAACAGGGCTGCACGGGACGGCCCACACATCGGGGCCACGTAGTGGTTCTCTAGGATGATGCCCTCCGACGCTAGTTGCGTCAGCACTGGGGTCTCGATGGTAGAGTCATGATACCCAATGTCATTGTAGCCGAGGTCATCAAGCAGCAAGTAGATGATGTTAGGTTGTTTGAAGTTTGGAAGTCTATTAGCAGAGATACCCTGATATAGCATCAACAGCAGGATGACTGGAAACGCAGCCATCGTCAAGCGTCGAGTGAAAAGCCAAACACCTGTACATCAGCTAGAGGCTGCAGGTGACGTCTGCTTAACCCTTTAAGGGCCACACGGTGCTTTAAGGTGCTGTCCTTTGTTTTCATGATTCATGAATCTATCTCTGGCTAATATACTTCCCACGGCTATATGCATGATCCCTTGCTGCAGCCATGGTGAGTTTCTCACAATGCCTGCATCCATGAATGCATGCTGATGACCAAAGGACATAGTGCATTCAAGTACTGTGTGAGCCTTAAATGGTTAAGCACTAAGGGCTCTGTCATATGTTATGATGGGTTTGCATCTATTCCCATCAATGTAAATACTTAAGCATGCCACTCAAACTAAATTGACGATGAAGACACATGCATGTTCTCTAGAGTTCAGAATGGTTGCTTATTGCAATGTCTAATGTATAATGATGACTATACTGGTATTCTTTGGCTCTAAAAACTCTAAACCACTTAATCAAGCCCAAGACCGTCAGCTGGAGGCAGGATTGAATGTTTTGGTGATTCCTCTCAATTCATTGGCACCGGGGCAGGAAGAAATTGAGATAGAGGCCTGAAATTCGCAGGGCGCCCGGCCCTTGACGCGGGCAGGCCGCTACCCGAATATGGGCCCGATCAGACCACCGGCCGCGAAACGGCAAGCGATACAGTAACTGTGCATTTCTGAGCTAGTTTTGGCTAATTTCGACTTGCACTGGAACAGGACAGGCTGGTACTTACATGGTAATGGACAATGATTGGTGTTTAGAAGCAGAAATAAAAGAGATGTTTGAGTGAGTTGTGTTGTTTCCATGTGGCTTCTGCAGTTGGGGTTTCCCCTTTGACTGAGGGATTCCCTCTCCGGAATGAGGCACAACACTGGCACCCTGTGCTGATCCCAGGTGGTGACCTAGGGACGCCAGGGCCAGAAGCAAAGATGCTTGAGAGATGTGGTATGACTAGGATGAGAGGATACATAATGAGTTGGGGTGATTGGAGGGGTGGGTATTTGGTGTGGTTTGTGGTATGGTATTAAGGCCCGCAGTAAATACAGGGCAGTCATTTATTGGTTTTAATTAGGGGGACACAAAATGTTCTAGAAACGCTCTGAAAATCTCAATTCTAGATACAAGGATGGCACGAGTTCCACTGGAGAGTTTGTTTGCAGGAGTGGGGGGGGGGGGGGGGGGAAGGGTTAGAGCCAGTCTGAATAGCAGGAGACCTTTAGGCTTTTATTGGACTCTATTCACCGGAATGATACTTATCACTGGTCTTTAGGATCAGAGAAATCTCCAAAGCCGTTATGATAGATATTGGTGTAGACTAACAATATAGCCTGCAATAACAAAGGCTTGGATGTAAACAGTATTGGCGATGTGAGTCGACCGGACTTGAAGTCCGTGTTGGGTCAGGTTCATCATTGTGTCTCTCTAAGTACTCCAACGGGGCTTCTAATGGAGCATGGACAGTCTGAAAGGCAAAGTACATGAAGAGGGGGTTATCTGTTGTTGCTGAATTCTGCACATGATTATCTATATATTCCTCAGCTCGATTGCCAAGGATTTCAGTGCTGTATTTCCCATAAGAACATGTATCAGCAACCAAGTCGTCATAAAAGTCATAGAACCCGTCATTTTCATGGTTATAGTGTCCCATCTCGCTGTTGTAGAATCCATAAAACTTGTCAAAGCCACGATACGTAGGGGTACAGTTCACATTACAGAAGCCCATTCCCCATTTCCCCAGCATGTATGTGTTGTAACCAAGCAGCTTCAGTGCCTCTGGGAGGAGGGGGTTGTCCTTGGGCAGGCATACTGGTGCTGTTCTCCTAATGTTGAAGTGCTGCAGCCCCAGGTGGAAGTTGTACCTTCCCGTTAACAGGGCTGCACGGGACGGCCCACACATCGGGGCCACGTAGTGGTTCTCTAGGATGATGCCCTCCGACGCTAGTTGCGTCAGCACTGGGGTCTCGATGGTAGAGTCATGATACCCAATGTCATTGTAGCCGAGGTCATCAAGCAGCAAGTAGATGATGTTAGGTTGTTTGGAGTTTGGAAGTCTATTAGCAGAGATACCCTGATATAGCATCAACAGCAGGATGACTGGAAACACAGCCATCGTCAAGCGTCGAGTGAAGACCCAAACACCTGTACATCAGCTAGAGGCTGCAGGTGACGTCTGCTTAACCCTTTAAGGGCCACACGGTGATTTAAGGTGCTGTCCTTTGTTTTCATGATTCATGAATCTATCTCTGGCTAATATACTTCCCACGGCTATATGCATGATCCCTTGCTGCAGCCATGGTGAGTTTCTCACAATGCCTGCATCCATGAATGCATGCTGATGACCAAAGGACATAGTGCATTCAAGTACTGTGTGACCCGTAAATGGTTAAGCACTAAGGGCTCTGTCATATGTTATGATGGGTTTGCATCTATTCCCATCAATGTAAATACTTCAGCATGCCACTCAAACTAAATTGACGATGAAGACACATGCATGTTCTCTAGAGTTCAGAATGGTTGCTTATTGCAATGTCTAATGTATAATGATGACTATACTGGTATTCTTTGGCTCTAAAAACTCTAAACCACTTAATCAAGCCCAAGACCGTCAGCTGGAGGCAGGATTGAATGTTTTGGTGATTCCTCTCAATTCATTGGCACCGGGGCAGGAAGAAATTGAGATAGAGGCCTGAAATTCGCAGGGCGCCCGGCCCTTGACGCGGGCGGGCCGCTACCTGAATATGGGCCCGATCAGACCACCGGCCTTGAAACGACAAGCGATACAGTAACTGTGCATTTCTGAGCTAGTTTTGGCTAATTTCGACTTGCACTGGAACAGGACAGGCTGGTACTTACTTGGTAATGGACAATGATTGGTGTTTAGAAGCAGAAATAAAAGAGATGTTTGAGTGAGTTGTGTTGTTTACATGTGGCTTCTGCAGTGGGGGGTTTCCCCTTTGACTGAGGGATTCCCTCTCCAGAATGAGGCACAACACTGGCACCCTGTGCTGATCCCAGGTGGTGACCTAGGGACGCCAGGGCCAGAAGCAAAGATGCTTGAGAGATGTGGTATGACTAGGATGAGAGGATACATAATGAGTTGGGGTGATTGGAGGGGTGGGTATTTGGTGTGGTTTGTGGTATGGTATTAAGGCCCGCAGTAAATACAGGGCAGTCATTTATTGGTTTTAATTAGGGGGACACAAAATGTTCTAGAAACGCTCTGAAAATCTCAATTCTAGATACAAGGATGGCACGAGTTCCACTGGAGAGTTTGTTTGCAGGAGTGGGGGGGGGGGGGGGGGGGGGAAGGGTTAGAGCCAGTCTGAATAGCAGGAGACCTTTAGGCTTTTATTGGACTCTATTCACCGGAATGATACTTATCACTGGTCTTTAGGATCAGAGAAATCTCCAAAGCCGTTATGATAGATATTGGTGTAGACTAACAATATAGCCTGCAATAACAAAGGCTTGGATGTAAACAGTATTGGCGATGTGAGTCGACCGGACTTGAAGTCCGTGTTGGGTCAGGTTCATCATTGTGTCTCTCTAAGTACTCCAACGGGGCTTCTAATGGAGCATGGACAGTCTGAAAGGCAAAGTACATGAAGAGGGGGTTATCTGTTGTTGCTGAATTCTGCACATGATTATCTATATATTCCTCAGCTCGATTGCCAAGGATTTCAGTGCTGTATTTCCCATAAGAACATGTATCAGCAACCAAGTCGTCATAAAAGTCATAGAACCCGTCATTTTCATGGTTATAGTGTCCCATCTCGCTGTTGTAGAATCCATAAAACTTGTCAAAGCCACGATACGTAGGGGTACAGTTCACATTACAGAAGCCCATTCCCCATTTCCCCAGCATGTATGTGTTGTAACCAAGCAGCTTCAGTGCCTCTGGGAGGAGGGGGTTGTCCTTGGGCAGGCATACTGGTGCTGTTCTCCTTATGTTGAAGTGCTGCAGCCCCAGGTGGAAGTTGTACCTTCCCGTTAACAGGGCTGCCCGGGACGGCCCACACATCGGGGCCACGTAGTGGTTCTCTAGGATGATACCCTCTGACGCCAGCTGCGTCAGAACCGGAGTCTCGATGGTAGAGTCATGATACCCAATGTCGTTGTAGCCAAGGTCATCAAGCAGCAAGTAGATGATGTTAGGTTGTTTGGAGTTTGGAAGTCTATTAGCAGAGATACCCTGATATAGCATCAACAGCAGGATGACTGGAAACACAGCCATCGTCAAGCGTCGAGTGAAGACCCAAACACCTGTACATCAGCTAGAGGCTGCAGGTGACGTCTGCTTAACCCTTTAAGGGCCACACGGTGATTTAAGGTGCTGTCCTTTGTTTTCATGATTCATGAATCTATCTCTGGCTAATATACTTCCCACGGCTATATGCATGATCCCTTGCTGCAGCCATGGTGAGTTTCTCACAATGCCTGCATCCATGAATGCATGCTGATGACCAAAGGACATAGTGCATTCAAGTACTGTGTGACCCGTAAATGGTTAAGCACTAAGGGCTCTGTCATATGTTATGATGGGTTTGCATCTATTCCCATCAATGTAAATACTTCAGCATGCCACTCAAACTAAATTGACGATGAAGACACATGCATGTTCTCTAGAGTTCAGAATGGTTGCTTATTGCAATGTCTAATGTATAATGATGACTATACTGGTATTCTTTGGCTCTAAAAACTCTAAACCACTTAATCAAGCCCAAGACCGTCAGCTGGAGGCAGGATTGAATGTTTTGGTGATTCCTCTCAATTCATTGGCACCGGGGCAGGAAGAAATTGAGATAGAGGCCTGAAATTCGCAGGGCGCCCGGCCCTTGACGCGGGCGGGCCGCTACCTGAATATGGGCCCGATCAGACCACCGGCCTTGAAACGACAAGCGATACAGTAACTGTGCATTTCTGAGCTAGTTTTGGCTAATTTCGACTTGCACTGGAACAGGACAGGCTGGTACTTACTTGGTAATGGACAATGATTGGTGTTTAGAAGCAGAAATAAAAGAGATGTTTGAGTGAGTTGTGTTGTTTACATGTGGCTTCTGCAGTGGGGGGTTTCCCCTTTGACTGAGGGATTCCCTCTCCAGAATGAGGCACAACACTGGCACCCTGTGCTGATCCCAGGTGGTGACCTAGGGACGCCAGGGCCAGAAGCAAAGATGCTTGAGAGATGTGGTATGACTAGGATGAGAGGATACATAATGAGTTGGGGTGATTGGAGGGGTGGGTATTTGGTGTGGTTTGTGGTATGGTATTAAGGCCCGCAGTAAATACAGGGCAGTCATTTATTGGTTTTAATTAGGGGGACACAAAATGTTCTAGAAACGCTCTGAAAATCTCAATTCTAGATACAAGGATGGCACGAGTTCCACTGGAGAGTTTGTTTGCAGGAGTGGGGGGGGGGGGGGGGGGGGGGGGAAGGGTTAGAGCCAGTCTGAATAGCAGGAGACCTTTAGGCTTTTATTGGACTCTATTCACCGGAATGATACTTATCACTGGTCTTTAGGATCAGAGAAATCTCCAAAGCCGTTATGATAGATATTGGTGTAGACTAACAATATAGCCTGCAATAACAAAGGCTTGGATGTAAACAGTATTGGCGATGTGAGTCGACCGGACTTGAAGTCCGTGTTGGGTCAGGTTCATCATTGTGTCTCTCTAAGTACTCCAACGGGGCTTCTAATGGAGCATGGACAGTCTGAAAGGCAAAGTACATGAAGAGGGGGTTATCTGTTGTTGCTGAATTCTGCACATGATTATCTATATATTCCTCAGCTCGATTGCCAAGGATTTCAGTGCTGTATTTCCCATAAGAACATGTATCAGCAACCAAGTCGTCATAAAAGTCATAGAACCCGTCATTTTCATGGTTATAGTGTCCCATCTCGCTGTTGTAGAATCCATAAAACTTGTCAAAGCCACGATACGTAGGGGTACAGTTCACATTACAGAAGCCCATTCCCCATTTCCCCAGCATGTATGTGTTGTAACCAAGCAGCTTCAGTGCCTCTGGGAGGAGGGGGTTGTCCTTGGGCAGGCATACTGGTGCTGTTCTCCTTATGTTGAAGTGCTGCAGCCCCAGGTGGAAGTTGTACCTTCCCGTTAACAGGGCTGCCCGGGACGGCCCACACATCGGGGCCACGTAGTGGTTCTCTAGGATGATACCCTCTGACGCCAGCTGCGTCAGAACCGGAGTCTCGATGGTAGAGTCATGATACCCAATGTCGTTGTAGCCAAGGTCATCAAGCAGCAAGTAGATGATGTTAGGTTGTTTGGAGTTTGGAAGTCTATTAGCAGAGATACCCTGATATAGCATCAACAGCAGGATGACTGGAAACACAGCCATCGTCAAGCGTCGAGTGAAGACCCAAACACCTGTACATCAGCTAGAGGCTGCAGGTGACGTCTGCTTAACCCTTTAAGGGCCACACGGTGATTTAAGGTGCTGTCCTTTGTTTTCATGATTCATGAATCTATCTCTGGCTAATATACTTCCCACGGCTATATGCATGATCCCTTGCTGCAGCCATGGTGAGTTTCTCACAATGCCTGCATCCATGAATGCATGCTGATGACCAAAGGACATAGTGCATTCAAGTACTGTGTGACCCGTAAATGGTTAAGCACTAAGGGCTCTGTCATATGTTATGATGGGTTTGCATCTATTCCCATCAATGTAAATACTTCAGCATGCCACTCAAACTAAATTGACGATGAAGACACATGCATGTTCTCTAGAGTTCAGAATGGTTGCTTATTGCAATGTCTAATGTATAATGATGACTATACTGGTATTCTTTGGCTCTAAAAACTCTAAACCACTTAATCAAGCCCAAGACCGTCAGCTGGAGGCAGGATTGAATGTTTTGGTGATTCCTCTCAATTCATTGGCACCGGGGCAGGAAGAAATTGAGATAGAGGCCTGAAATTCGCAGGGCGCCCGGCCCTTGACGCGGGCGGGCCGCTACCTGAATATGGGCCCGATCAGACCACCGGCCTTGAAACGACAAGCGATACAGTAACTGTGCATTTCTGAGCTAGTTTTGGCTAATTTCGACTTGCACTGGAACAGGACAGGCTGGTACTTACTTGGTAATGGACAATGATTGGTGTTTAGAAGCAGAAATAAAAGAGATGTTTGAGTGAGTTGTGTTGTTTACATGTGGCTTCTGCAGTGGGGGGTTTCCCCTTTGACTGAGGGATTCCCTCTCCAGAATGAGGCACAACACTGGCACCCTGTGCTGATCCCAGGTGGTGACCTAGGGACGCCAGGGCCAGAAGCAAAGATGCTTGAGAGATGTGGTATGACTAGGATGAGAGGATACATAATGAGTTGGGGTGATTGGAGGGGTGGGTATTTGGTGTGGTTTGTGGTATGGTATTAAGGCCCGCAGTAAATACAGGGCAGTCATTTATTGGTTTTAATTAGGGGGACACAAAATGTTCTAGAAACGCTCTGAAAATCTCAATTCTAGATACAAGGATGGCACGAGTTCCACTGGAGAGTTTGTTTGCAGGAGTGGGGGGGGGGGGGGGGGGGGGGGAAGGGTTAGAGCCAGTCTGAATAGCAGGAGACCTTTAGGCTTTTATTGGACTCTATTCACCGGAATGATACTTATCACTGGTCTTTAGGATCAGAGAAATCTCCAAAGCCGTTATGATAGATATTGGTGTAGACTAACAATATAGCCTGCAATAACAAAGGCTTGGATGTAAACAGTATTGGCGATGTGAGTCGACCGGACTTGAAGTCCGTGTTGGGTCAGGTTCATCATTGTGTCTCTCTAAGTACTCCAACGGGGCTTCTAATGGAGCATGGACAGTCTGAAAGGCAAAGTACATGAAGAGGGGGTTATCTGTTGTTGCTGAATTCTGCACATGATTATCTATATATTCCTCAGCTCGATTGCCAAGGATTTCAGTGCTGTATTTCCCATAAGAACATGTATCAGCAACCAAGTCGTCATAAAAGTCATAGAACCCGTCATTTTCATGGTTATAGTGTCCCATCTCGCTGTTGTAGAATCCATAAAACTTGTCAAAGCCACGATACGTAGGGGTACAGTTCACATTACAGAAGCCCATTCCCCATTTCCCCAGCATGTATGTGTTGTAACCAAGCAGCTTCAGTGCCTCTGGGAGGAGGGGGTTGTCCTTGGGCAGGCATACTGGTGCTGTTCTCCTTATGTTGAAGTGCTGCAGCCCCAGGTGGAAGTTGTACCTTCCCGTTAACAGGGCTGCCCGGGACGGCCCACACATCGGGGCCACGTAGTGGTTCTCTAGGATGATACCCTCTGACGCCAGCTGCGTCAGAACCGGAGTCTCGATGGTAGAGTCATGATACCCAATGTCGTTGTAGCCAAGGTCATCAAGCAGCAAGTAGATGATGTTAGGTTGTTTGGAGTTTGGAAGTCTATTAGCAGAGATACCCTGATATAGCATCAACAGCAGGATGACTGGAAACACAGCCATCGTCAAGCGTCGAGTGAAGACCCAAACACCTGTACATCAGCTAGAGGCTGCAGGTGACGTCTGCTTAACCCTTTAAGGGCCACACGGTGATTTAAGGTGCTGTCCTTTGTTTTCATGATTCATGAATCTATCTCTGGCTAATATACTTCCCACGGCTATATGCATGATCCCTTGCTGCAGCCATGGTGAGTTTCTCACAATGCCTGCATCCATGAATGCATGCTGATGACCAAAGGACATAGTGCATTCAAGTACTGTGTGACCCGTAAATGGTTAAGCACTAAGGGCTCTGTCATATGTTATGATGGGTTTGCATCTATTCCCATCAATGTAAATACTTCAGCATGCCACTCAAACTAAATTGACGATGAAGACACATGCATGTTCTCTAGAGTTCAGAATGGTTGCTTATTGCAATGTCTAATGTATAATGATGACTATACTGGTATTCTTTGGCTCTAAAAACTCTAAACCACTTAATCAAGCCCAAGACCGTCAGCTGGAGGCAGGATTGAATGTTTTGGTGATTCCTCTCAATTCATTGGCACCGGGGCAGGAAGAAATTGAGATAGAGGCCTGAAATTCGCAGGGCGCCCGGCCCTTGACGCGGGCGGGCCGCTACCTGAATATGGGCCCGATCAGACCACCGGCCTTGAAACGACAAGCGATACAGTAACTGTGCATTTCTGAGCTAGTTTTGGCTAATTTCGACTTGCACTGGAACAGGACAGGCTGGTACTTACTTGGTAATGGACAATGATTGGTGTTTAGAAGCAGAAATAAAAGAGATGTTTGAGTGAGTTGTGTTGTTTACATGTGGCTTCTGCAGTGGGGGGTTTCCCCTTTGACTGAGGGATTCCCTCTCCAGAATGAGGCACAACACTGGCACCCTGTGCTGATCCCAGGTGGTGACCTAGGGACGCCAGGGCCAGAAGCAAAGATGCTTGAGAGATGTGGTATGACTAGGATGAGAGGATACATAATGAGTTGGGGTGATTGGAGGGGTGGGTATTTGGTGTGGTTTGTGGTATGGTATTAAGGCCCGCAGTAAATACAGGGCAGTCATTTATTGGTTTTAATTAGGGGGACACAAAATGTTCTAGAAACGCTCTGAAAATCTCAATTCTAGATACAAGGATGGCACGAGTTCCACTGGAGAGTTTGTTTGCAGGAGTGGGGGGGGGGGAAGGGTTAGAGCCAGTCTGAATAGCAGGAGACCTTTAGGCTTTTATTGGACTCTATTCACCGGAATGATACTTATCACTGGTCTTTAGGATCAGAGAAATCTCCAAAGCCGTTATGATAGATATTGGTGTAGACTAACAATATAGCCTGCAATAACAAAGGCTTGGATGTAAACAGTATTGGCGATGTGAGTCGACCGGACTTGAAGTCCGTGTTGGGTCAGGTTCATCATTGTGTCTCTCTAAGTACTCCAACGGGGCTTCTAATGGAGCATGGACAGTCTGAAAGGCAAAGTACATGAAGAGGGGGTTATCTGTTGTTGCTGAATTCTGCACATGATTATCTATATATTCCTCAGCTCGATTGCCAAGGATTTCAGTGCTGTATTTCCCATAAGAACATGTATCAGCAACCAAGTCGTCATAAAAGTCATAGAACCCGTCATTTTCATGGTTATAGTGTCCCATCTCGCTGTTGTAGAATCCATAAAACTTGTCAAAGCCACGATACGTAGGGGTACAGTTCACATTACAGAAGCCCATTCCCCATTTCCCCAGCATGTATGTGTTGTAACCAAGCAGCTTCAGTGCCTCTGGGAGGAGGGGGTTGTCCTTGGGCAGGCATACTGGTGCTGTTCTCCTAATGTTGAAGTGCTGCAGCCCCAGGTGGAAGTTGTACCTTCCCGTTAACAGGGCTGCACGGGACGGCCCACACATCGGGGCCACGTAGTGGTTCTCTAGGATGATGCCCTCCGACGCTAGTTGCGTCAGCACTGGGGTCTCGATGGTAGAGTCATGATACCCAATGTCATTGTAGCCAAGGTCATCAAGCAGCAAGTAGATGATGTTAGGTTGTTTGGAGTTTGGAAGTCTATTAGCAGAGATACCCTGATATAGCATCAACAGCAGGATGACTGGAAACACAGCCATCGTCAAGCGTCGAGTGAAGACCCAAACACCTGTACATCAGCTAGAGGCTGCAGGTGACGTCTGCTTAACCCTTTAAGGGCCACACGGTGATTTAAGGTGCTGTCCTTTGTTTTCATGATTCATGAATCTATCTCTGGCTAATATACTTCCCACGGCTATATGCATGATCCCTTGCTGCAGCCATGGTGAGTTTCTCACAATGCCTGCATCCATGAATGCATGCTGATGACCAAAGGACATAGTGCATTCAAGTACTGTGTGACCCGTAAATGGTTAAGCACTAAGGGCTCTGTCATATGTTATGATGGGTTTGCATCTATTCCCATCAATGTAAATACTTCAGCATGCCACTCAAACTAAATTGACGATGAAGACACATGCATGTTCTCTAGAGTTCAGAATGGTTGCTTATTGCAATGTCTAATGTATAATGATGACTATACTGGTATTCTTTGGCTCTAAAAACTCTAAACCACTTAATCAAGCCCAAGACCGTCAGCTGGAGGCAGGATTGAATGTTTTGGTGATTCCTCTCAATTCATTGGCACCGGGGCAGGAAGAAATTGAGATAGAGGCCTGAAATTCGCAGGGCGCCCGGCCCTTGACGCGGGCGGGCCGCTACCTGAATATGGGCCCGATCAGACCACCGGCCTTGAAACGACAAGCGATACAGTAACTGTGCATTTCTGAGCTAGTTTTGGCTAATTTCGACTTGCACTGGAACAGGACAGGCTGGTACTTACTTGGTAATGGACAATGATTGGTGTTTAGAAGCAGAAATAAAAGAGATGTTTGAGTGAGTTGTGTTGTTTACATGTGGCTTCTGCAGTGGGGGGTTTCCCCTTTGACTGAGGGATTCCCTCTCCAGAATGAGGCACAACACTGGCACCCTGTGCTGATCCCAGGTGGTGACCTAGGGACGCCAGGGCCAGAAGCAAAGATGCTTGAGAGATGTGGTATGACTAGGATGAGAGGATACATAATGAGTTGGGGTGATTGGAGGGGTGGGTATTTGGTGTGGTTTGTGGTATGGTATTAAGGCCCGCAGTAAATACAGGGCAGTCATTTATTGGTTTTAATTAGGGGGACACAAAATGTTCTAGAAACGCTCTGAAAATCTCAATTCTAGATACAAGGATGGCACGAGTTCCACTGGAGAGTTTGTTTGCAGGAGTGGGGGGGGGGGGGGGGGGGGGGGAAGGGTTAGAGCCAGTCTGAATAGCAGGAGACCTTTAGGCTTTTATTGGACTCTATTCACCGGAATGATACTTATCACTGGTCTTTAGGATCAGAGAAATCTCCAAAGCCGTTATGATAGATATTGGTGTAGACTAACAATATAGCCTGCAATAACAAAGGCTTGGATGTAAACAGTATTGGCGATGTGAGTCGACCGGACTTGAAGTCCGTGTTGGGTCAGGTTCATCATTGTGTCTCTCTAAGTACTCCAACGGGGCTTCTAATGGAGCATGGACAGTCTGAAAGGCAAAGTACATGAAGAGGGGGTTATCTGTTGTTGCTGAATTCTGCACATGATTATCTATATATTCCTCAGCTCGATTGCCAAGGATTTCAGTGCTGTATTTCCCATAAGAACATGTATCAGCAACCAAGTCGTCATAAAAGTCATAGAACCCGTCATTTTCATGGTTATAGTGTCCCATCTCGCTGTTGTAGAATCCATAAAACTTGTCAAAGCCACGATACGTAGGGGTACAGTTCACATTACAGAAGCCCATTCCCCATTTCCCCAGCATGTATGTGTTGTAACCAAGCAGCTTCAGTGCCTCTGGGAGGAGGGGGTTGTCCTTGGGCAGGCATACTGGTGCTGTTCTCCTAATGTTGAAGTGCTGCAGCCCCAGGTGGAAGTTGTACCTTCCCGTTAACAGGGCTGCCCGGGACGGCCCACACATCGGGGCCACGTAGTGGTTCTCTAGGACGATACCCTCCGACGCCAGCTGCGTCAGCACCGGGGTCTCGATGGTAGAGTCATGATACCCAATGTCGTTGTAGCCGAGGTCATCAAGCAGCAAGTAGATGATGTTAGGTTGTTTGGAGTTTGGAAGTCTATTAGCAGAGATACCCTGATATAGCATCAACAGCAGGATGACTGGAAACACAGCCATCGTCAAGCGTCGAGTGAAGACCCAAACACCTGTACATCAGCTAGAGGCTGCAGGTGACGTCTGCTTAACCCTTTAAGGGCCACACGGTGATTTAAGGTGCTGTCCTTTGTTTTCATGATTCATGAATCTATCTCTGGCTAATATACTTCCCACGGCTATATGCATGATCCCTTGCTGCAGCCATGGTGAGTTTCTCACAATGCCTGCATCCATGAATGCATGCTGATGACCAAAGGACATAGTGCATTCAAGTACTGTGTGACCCGTAAATGGTTAAGCACTAAGGGCTCTGTCATATGTTATGATGGGTTTGCATCTATTCCCATCAATGTAAATACTTCAGCATGCCACTCAAACTAAATTGACGATGAAGACACATGCATGTTCTCTAGAGTTCAGAATGGTTGCTTATTGCAATGTCTAATGTATAATGATGACTATACTGGTATTCTTTGGCTCTAAAAACTCTAAACCACTTAATCAAGCCCAAGACCGTCAGCTGGAGGCAGGATTGAATGTTTTGGTGATTCCTCTCAATTCATTGGCACCGGGGCAGGAAGAAATTGAGATAGAGGCCTGAAATTCGCAGGGCGCCCGGCCCTTGACGCGGGCGGGCCGCTACCTGAATATGGGCCCGATCAGACCACCGGCCTTGAAACGACAAGCGATACAGTAACTGTGCATTTCTGAGCTAGTTTTGGCTAATTTCGACTTGCACTGGAACAGGACAGGCTGGTACTTACTTGGTAATGGACAATGATTGGTGTTTAGAAGCAGAAATAAAAGAGATGTTTGAGTGAGTTGTGTTGTTTACATGTGGCTTCTGCAGTGGGGGGTTTCCCCTTTGACTGAGGGATTCCCTCTCCAGAATGAGGCACAACACTGGCACCCTGTGCTGATCCCAGGTGGTGACCTAGGGACGCCAGGGCCAGAAGCAAAGATGCTTGAGAGATGTGGTATGACTAGGATGAGAGGATACATAATGAGTTGGGGTGATTGGAGGGGTGGGTATTTGGTGTGGTTTGTGGTATGGTATTAAGGCCCGCAGTAAATACAGGGCAGTCATTTATTGGTTTTAATTAGGGGGACACAAAATGTTCTAGAAACGCTCTGAAAATCTCAATTCTAGATACAAGGATGGCACGAGTTCCACTGGAGAGTTTGTTTGCAGGAGTGGGGGGGGGGGGGGGGGGGGGGGAAGGGTTAGAGCCAGTCTGAATAGCAGGAGACCTTTAGGCTTTTATTGGACTCTATTCACCGGAATGATACTTATCACTGGTCTTTAGGATCAGAGAAATCTCCAAAGCCGTTATGATAGATATTGGTGTAGACTAACAATATAGCCTGCAATAACAAAGGCTTGGATGTAAACAGTATTGGCGATGTGAGTCGACCGGACTTGAAGTCCGTGTTGGGTCAGGTTCATCATTGTGTCTCTCTAAGTACTCCAACGGGGCTTCTAATGGAGCATGGACAGTCTGAAAGGCAAAGTACATGAAGAGGGGGTTATCTGTTGTTGCTGAATTCTGCACATGATTATCTATATATTCCTCAGCTCGATTGCCAAGGATTTCAGTGCTGTATTTCCCATAAGAACATGTATCAGCAACCAAGTCGTCATAAAAGTCATAGAACCCGTCATTTTCATGGTTATAGTGTCCCATCTCGCTGTTGTAGAATCCATAAAACTTGTCAAAGCCACGATACGTAGGGGTACAGTTCACATTACAGAAGCCCATTCCCCATTTCCCCAGCATGTATGTGTTGTAACCAAGCAGCTTCAGTGCCTCTGGGAGGAGGGGGTTGTCCTTGGGCAGGCATACTGGTGCTGTTCTCCTTATGTTGAAGTGCTGCAGCCCCAGGTGGAAGTTGTACCTTCCCGTTAACAGGGCTGCCCGGGACGGCCCACACATCGGGGCCACGTAGTGGTTCTCTAGGATGATACCCTCTGACGCCAGCTGCGTCAGAACCGGAGTCTCGATGGTAGAGTCATGATACCCAATGTCGTTGTAGCCAAGGTCATCAAGCAGCAAGTAGATGATGTTAGGTTGTTTGGAGTTTGGAAGTCTATTAGCAGAGATACCCTGATATAGCATCAACAGCAGGATGACTGGAAACACAGCCATCGTCAAGCGTCGAGTGAAGACCCAAACACCTGTACATCAGCTAGAGGCTGCAGGTGACGTCTGCTTAACCCTTTAAGGGCCACACGGTGATTTAAGGTGCTGTCCTTTGTTTTCATGATTCATGAATCTATCTCTGGCTAATATACTTCCCACGGCTATATGCATGATCCCTTGCTGCAGCCATGGTGAGTTTCTCACAATGCCTGCATCCATGAATGCATGCTGATGACCAAAGGACATAGTGCATTCAAGTACTGTGTGACCCGTAAATGGTTAAGCACTAAGGGCTCTGTCATATGTTATGATGGGTTTGCATCTATTCCCATCAATGTAAATACTTCAGCATGCCACTCAAACTAAATTGACGATGAAGACACATGCATGTTCTCTAGAGTTCAGAATGGTTGCTTATTGCAATGTCTAATGTATAATGATGACTATACTGGTATTCTTTGGCTCTAAAAACTCTAAACCACTTAATCAAGCCCAAGACCGTCAGCTGGAGGCAGGATTGAATGTTTTGGTGATTCCTCTCAATTCATTGGCACCGGGGCAGGAAGAAATTGAGATAGAGGCCTGAAATTCGCAGGGCGCCCGGCCCTTGACGCGGGCGGGCCGCTACCTGAATATGGGCCCGATCAGACCACCGGCCTTGAAACGACAAGCGATACAGTAACTGTGCATTTCTGAGCTAGTTTTGGCTAATTTCGACTTGCACTGGAACAGGACAGGCTGGTACTTACTTGGTAATGGACAATGATTGGTGTTTAGAAGCAGAAATAAAAGAGATGTTTGAGTGAGTTGTGTTGTTTACATGTGGCTTCTGCAGTGGGGGGTTTCCCCTTTGACTGAGGGATTCCCTCTCCAGAATGAGGCACAACACTGGCACCCTGTGCTGATCCCAGGTGGTGACCTAGGGACGCCAGGGCCAGAAGCAAAGATGCTTGAGAGATGTGGTATGACTAGGATGAGAGGATACATAATGAGTTGGGGTGATTGGAGGGGTGGGTATTTGGTGTGGTTTGTGGTATGGTATTAAGGCCCGCAGTAAATACAGGGCAGTCATTTATTGGTTTTAATTAGGGGGACACAAAATGTTCTAGAAACGCTCTGAAAATCTCAATTCTAGATACAAGGATGGCACGAGTTCCACTGGAGAGTTTGTTTGCAGGAGTGGGGGGGGGGGGGGGGGGGGGGGAAGGGTTAGAGCCAGTCTGAATAGCAGGAGACCTTTAGGCTTTTATTGGACTCTATTCACCGGAATGATACTTATCACTGGTCTTTAGGATCAGAGAAATCTCCAAAGCCGTTATGATAGATATTGGTGTAGACTAACAATATAGCCTGCAATAACAAAGGCTTGGATGTAAACAGTATTGGCGATGTGAGTCGACCGGACTTGAAGTCCGTGTTGGGTCAGGTTCATCATTGTGTCTCTCTAAGTACTCCAACGGGGCTTCTAATGGAGCATGGACAGTCTGAAAGGCAAAGTACATGAAGAGGGGGTTATCTGTTGTTGCTGAATTCTGCACATGATTATCTATATATTCCTCAGCTCGATTGCCAAGGATTTCAGTGCTGTATTTCCCATAAGAACATGTATCAGCAACCAAGTCGTCATAAAAGTCATAGAACCCGTCATTTTCATGGTTATAGTGTCCCATCTCGCTGTTGTAGAATCCATAAAACTTGTCAAAGCCACGATACGTAGGGGTACAGTTCACATTACAGAAGCCCATTCCCCATTTCCCCAGCATGTATGTGTTGTAACCAAGCAGCTTCAGTGCCTCTGGGAGGAGGGGGTTGTCCTTGGGCAGGCATACTGGTGCTGTTCTCCTTATGTTGAAGTGCTGCAGCCCCAGGTGGAAGTTGTACCTTCCCGTTAACAGGGCTGCCCGGGACGGCCCACACATCGGGGCCACGTAGTGGTTCTCTAGGATGATACCCTCTGACGCCAGCTGCGTCAGAACCGGAGTCTCGATGGTAGAGTCATGATACCCAATGTCGTTGTAGCCAAGGTCATCAAGCAGCAAGTAGATGATGTTAGGTTGTTTGGAGTTTGGAAGTCTATTAGCAGAGATACCCTGATATAGCATCAACAGCAGGATGACTGGAAACACAGCCATCGTCAAGCGTCGAGTGAAGACCCAAACACCTGTACATCAGCTAGAGGCTGCAGGTGACGTCTGCTTAACCCTTTAAGGGCCACACGGTGATTTAAGGTGCTGTCCTTTGTTTTCATGATTCATGAATCTATCTCTGGCTAATATACTTCCCACGGCTATATGCATGATCCCTTGCTGCAGCCATGGTGAGTTTCTCACAATGCCTGCATCCATGAATGCATGCTGATGACCAAAGGACATAGTGCATTCAAGTACTGTGTGACCCGTAAATGGTTAAGCACTAAGGGCTCTGTCATATGTTATGATGGGTTTGCATCTATTCCCATCAATGTAAATACTTCAGCATGCCACTCAAACTAAATTGACGATGAAGACACATGCATGTTCTCTAGAGTTCAGAATGGTTGCTTATTGCAATGTCTAATGTATAATGATGACTATACTGGTATTCTTTGGCTCTAAAAACTCTAAACCACTTAATCAAGCCCAAGACCGTCAGCTGGAGGCAGGATTGAATGTTTTGGTGATTCCTCTCAATTCATTGGCACCGGGGCAGGAAGAAATTGAGATAGAGGCCTGAAATTCGCAGGGCGCCCGGCCCTTGACGCGGGCGGGCCGCTACCTGAATATGGGCCCGATCAGACCACCGGCCTTGAAACGACAAGCGATACAGTAACTGTGCATTTCTGAGCTAGTTTTGGCTAATTTCGACTTGCACTGGAACAGGACAGGCTGGTACTTACTTGGTAATGGACAATGATTGGTGTTTAGAAGCAGAAATAAAAGAGATGTTTGAGTGAGTTGTGTTGTTTACATGTGGCTTCTGCAGTGGGGGGTTTCCCCTTTGACTGAGGGATTCCCTCTCCAGAATGAGGCACAACACTGGCACCCTGTGCTGATCCCAGGTGGTGACCTAGGGACGCCAGGGCCAGAAGCAAAGATGCTTGAGAGATGTGGTATGACTAGGATGAGAGGATACATAATGAGTTGGGGTGATTGGAGGGGTGGGTATTTGGTGTGGTTTGTGGTATGGTATTAAGGCCCGCAGTAAATACAGGGCAGTCATTTATTGGTTTTAATTAGGGGGACACAAAATGTTCTAGAAACGCTCTGAAAATCTCAATTCTAGATACAAGGATGGCACGAGTTCCACTGGAGAGTTTGTTTGCAGGAGTGGGGGGGGGGGGGGGGGGGGGGGAAGGGTTAGAGCCAGTCTGAATAGCAGGAGACCTTTAGGCTTTTATTGGACTCTATTCACCGGAATGATACTTATCACTGGTCTTTAGGATCAGAGAAATCTCCAAAGCCGTTATGATAGATATTGGTGTAGACTAACAATATAGCCTGCAATAACAAAGGCTTGGATGTAAACAGTATTGGCGATGTGAGTCGACCGGACTTGAAGTCCGTGTTGGGTCAGGTTCATCATTGTGTCTCTCTAAGTACTCCAACGGGGCTTCTAATGGAGCATGGACAGTCTGAAAGGCAAAGTACATGAAGAGGGGGTTATCTGTTGTTGCTGAATTCTGCACATGATTATCTATATATTCCTCAGCTCGATTGCCAAGGATTTCAGTGCTGTATTTCCCATAAGAACATGTATCAGCAACCAAGTCGTCATAAAAGTCATAGAACCCGTCATTTTCATGGTTATAGTGTCCCATCTCGCTGTTGTAGAATCCATAAAACTTGTCAAAGCCACGATACGTAGGGGTACAGTTCACATTACAGAAGCCCATTCCCCATTTCCCCAGCATGTATGTGTTGTAACCAAGCAGCTTCAGTGCCTCTGGGAGGAGGGGGTTGTCCTTGGGCAGGCATACTGGTGCTGTTCTCCTTATGTTGAAGTGCTGCAGCCCCAGGTGGAAGTTGTACCTTCCCGTTAACAGGGCTGCCCGGGACGGCCCACACATCGGGGCCACGTAGTGGTTCTCTAGGATGATACCCTCTGACGCCAGCTGCGTCAGAACCGGAGTCTCGATGGTAGAGTCATGATACCCAATGTCGTTGTAGCCAAGGTCATCAAGCAGCAAGTAGATGATGTTAGGTTGTTTGGAGTTTGGAAGTCTATTAGCAGAGATACCCTGATATAGCATCAACAGCAGGATGACTGGAAACACAGCCATCGTCAAGCGTCGAGTGAAGACCCAAACACCTGTACATCAGCTAGAGGCTGCAGGTGACGTCTGCTTAACCCTTTAAGGGCCACACGGTGATTTAAGGTGCTGTCCTTTGTTTTCATGATTCATGAATCTATCTCTGGCTAATATACTTCCCACGGCTATATGCATGATCCCTTGCTGCAGCCATGGTGAGTTTCTCACAATGCCTGCATCCATGAATGCATGCTGATGACCAAAGGACATAGTGCATTCAAGTACTGTGTGACCCGTAAATGGTTAAGCACTAAGGGCTCTGTCATATGTTATGATGGGTTTGCATCTATTCCCATCAATGTAAATACTTCAGCATGCCACTCAAACTAAATTGACGATGAAGACACATGCATGTTCTCTAGAGTTCAGAATGGTTGCTTATTGCAATGTCTAATGTATAATGATGACTATACTGGTATTCTTTGGCTCTAAAAACTCTAAACCACTTAATCAAGCCCAAGACCGTCAGCTGGAGGCAGGATTGAATGTTTTGGTGATTCCTCTCAATTCATTGGCACCGGGGCAGGAAGAAATTGAGATAGAGGCCTGAAATTCGCAGGGCGCCCGGCCCTTGACGCGGGCGGGCCGCTACCTGAATATGGGCCCGATCAGACCACCGGCCTTGAAACGACAAGCGATACAGTAACTGTGCATTTCTGAGCTAGTTTTGGCTAATTTCGACTTGCACTGGAACAGGACAGGCTGGTACTTACTTGGTAATGGACAATGATTGGTGTTTAGAAGCAGAAATAAAAGAGATGTTTGAGTGAGTTGTGTTGTTTACATGTGGCTTCTGCAGTGGGGGGTTTCCCCTTTGACTGAGGGATTCCCTCTCCAGAATGAGGCACAACACTGGCACCCTGTGCTGATCCCAGGTGGTGACCTAGGGACGCCAGGGCCAGAAGCAAAGATGCTTGAGAGATGTGGTATGACTAGGATGAGAGGATACATAATGAGTTGGGGTGATTGGAGGGGTGGGTATTTGGTGTGGTTTGTGGTATGGTATTAAGGCCCGCAGTAAATACAGGGCAGTCATTTATTGGTTTTAATTAGGGGGACACAAAATGTTCTAGAAACGCTCTGAAAATCTCAATTCTAGATACAAGGATGGCACGAGTTCCACTGGAGAGTTTGTTTGCAGGAGTGGGGGGGGGGGGGGGGGGGGGGGAAGGGCCAGTCTGAATAGCAGGAGACCTTTAGGCTTTTATTGGACTCTATTCACCGGAATGATACTTATCACTGGTCTTTAGGATCAGAGAAATCTCCAAAGCCGTTATGATAGATATTGGTGTAGACTAACAATATAGCCTGCAATAACAAAGGCTTGGATGTAAACAGTATTGGCGATGTGAGTCGACCGGACTTGAAGTCCGTGTTGGGTCAGGTTCATCATTGTGTCTCTCTAAGTACTCCAACGGGGCTTCTAATGGAGCATGGACAGTCTGAAAGGCAAAGTACATGAAGAGGGGGTTATCTGTTGTTGCTGAATTCTGCACATGATTATCTATATATTCCTCAGCTCGATTGCCAAGGATTTCAGTGCTGTATTTCCCATAAGAACATGTATCAGCAACCAAGTCGTCATAAAAGTCATAGAACCCGTCATTTTCATGGTTATAGTGTCCCATCTCGCTGTTGTAGAATCCATAAAACTTGTCAAAGCCACGATACGTAGGGGTACAGTTCACATTACAGAAGCCCATTCCCCATTTCCCCAGCATGTATGTGTTGTAACCAAGCAGCTTCAGTGCCTCTGGGAGGAGGGGGTTGTCCTTGGGCAGGCATACTGGTGCTGTTCTCCTTATGTTGAAGTGCTGCAGCCCCAGGTGGAAGTTGTACCTTCCCGTTAACAGGGCTGCCCGGGACGGCCCACACATCGGGGCCACGTAGTGGTTCTCTAGGATGATACCCTCTGACGCCAGCTGCGTCAGAACCGGAGTCTCGATGGTAGAGTCATGATACCCAATGTCGTTGTAGCCAAGGTCATCAAGCAGCAAGTAGATGATGTTAGGTTGTTTGGAGTTTGGAAGTCTATTAGCAGAGATACCCTGATATAGCATCAACAGCAGGATGACTGGAAACACAGCCATCGTCAAGCGTCGAGTGAAGACCCAAACACCTGTACATCAGCTAGAGGCTGCAGGTGACGTCTGCTTAACCCTTTAAGGGCCACACGGTGATTTAAGGTGCTGTCCTTTGTTTTCATGATTCATGAATCTATCTCTGGCTAATATACTTCCCACGGCTATATGCATGATCCCTTGCTGCAGCCATGGTGAGTTTCTCACAATGCCTGCATCCATGAATGCATGCTGATGACCAAAGGACATAGTGCATTCAAGTACTGTGTGACCCGTAAATGGTTAAGCACTAAGGGCTCTGTCATATGTTATGATGGGTTTGCATCTATTCCCATCAATGTAAATACTTCAGCATGCCACTCAAACTAAATTGACGATGAAGACACATGCATGTTCTCTAGAGTTCAGAATGGTTGCTTATTGCAATGTCTAATGTATAATGATGACTATACTGGTATTCTTTGGCTCTAAAAACTCTAAACCACTTAATCAAGCCCAAGACCGTCAGCTGGAGGCAGGATTGAATGTTTTGGTGATTCCTCTCAATTCATTGGCACCGGGGCAGGAAGAAATTGAGATAGAGGCCTGAAATTCGCAGGGCGCCCGGCCCTTGACGCGGGCGGGCCGCTACCTGAATATGGGCCCGATCAGACCACCGGCCTTGAAACGACAAGCGATACAGTAACTGTGCATTTCTGAGCTAGTTTTGGCTAATTTCGACTTGCACTGGAACAGGACAGGCTGGTACTTACTTGGTAATGGACAATGATTGGTGTTTAGAAGCAGAAATAAAAGAGATGTTTGAGTGAGTTGTGTTGTTTACATGTGGCTTCTGCAGTGGGGGGTTTCCCCTTTGACTGAGGGATTCCCTCTCCAGAATGAGGCACAACACTGGCACCCTGTGCTGATCCCAGGTGGTGACCTAGGGACGCCAGGGCCAGAAGCAAAGATGCTTGAGAGATGTGGTATGACTAGGATGAGAGGATACATAATGAGTTGGGGTGATTGGAGGGGTGGGTATTTGGTGTGGTTTGTGGTATGGTATTAAGGCCCGCAGTAAATACAGGGCAGTCATTTATTGGTTTTAATTAGGGGGACACAAAATGTTCTAGAAACGCTCTGAAAATCTCAATTCTAGATACAAGGATGGCACGAGTTCCACTGGAGAGTTTGTTTGCAGGAGTGGGGGGGGGGGGAAGGGTTAGAGCCAGTCTGAATAGCAGGAGACCTTTAGGCTTTTATTGGACTCTATTCACCGGAATGATACTTATCACTGGTCTTTAGGATCAGAGAAATCTCCAAAGCCGTTATGATAGATATTGGTGTAGACTAACAATATAGCCTGCAATAACAAAGGCTTGGATGTAAACAGTATTGGCGATGTGAGTCGACCGGACTTGAAGTCCGTGTTGGGTCAGGTTCATCATTGTGTCTCTCTAAGTACTCCAACGGGGCTTCTAATGGAGCATGGACAGTCTGAAAGGCAAAGTACATGAAGAGGGGGTTATCTGTTGTTTATCTGTTGTTGCTGAATTCTGCACATGATTATCTATATATTCCTCAGCTCGATTGCCAAGGATTTCAGTGCTGTATTTCCCATAAGAACATGTATCAGCAACCAAGTCGTCATAAAAGTCATAGAACCCGTCATTTTCATGGTTATAGTGTCCCATCTCGCTGTTGTAGAATCCATAAAACTTGTCAAAGCCACGATACGTAGGGGTACAGTTCACATTACAGAAGCCCATTCCCCATTTCCCCAGCATGTATGTGTTGTAACCAAGCAGCTTCAGTGCCTCTGGGAGGAGGGGGTTGTCCTTGGGCAGGCATACTGGTGCTGTTCTCCTTATGTTGAAGTGCTGCAGCCCCAGGTGGAAGTTGTACCTTCCCGTTAACAGGGCTGCCCGGGACGGCCCACACATCGGGGCCACGTAGTGGTTCTCTAGGATGATACCCTCTGACGCCAGCTGCGTCAGAACCGGAGTCTCGATGGTAGAGTCATGATACCCAATGTCGTTGTAGCCAAGGTCATCAAGCAGCAAGTAGATGATGTTAGGTTGTTTGGAGTTTGGAAGTCTATTAGCAGAGATACCCTGATATAGCATCAACAGCAGGATGACTGGAAACACAGCCATCGTCAAGCGTCGAGTGAAGACCCAAACACCTGTACATCAGCTAGAGGCTGCAGGTGACGTCTGCTTAACCCTTTAAGGGCCACACGGTGATTTAAGGTGCTGTCCTTTGTTTTCATGATTCATGAATCTATCTCTGGCTAATATACTTCCCACGGCTATATGCATGATCCCTTGCTGCAGCCATGGTGAGTTTCTCACAATGCCTGCATCCATGAATGCATGCTGATGACCAAAGGACATAGTGCATTCAAGTACTGTGTGACCCGTAAATGGTTAAGCACTAAGGGCTCTGTCATATGTTATGATGGGTTTGCATCTATTCCCATCAATGTAAATACTTCAGCATGCCACTCAAACTAAATTGACGATGAAGACACATGCATGTTCTCTAGAGTTCAGAATGGTTGCTTATTGCAATGTCTAATGTATAATGATGACTATACTGGTATTCTTTGGCTCTAAAAACTCTAAACCACTTAATCAAGCCCAAGACCGTCAGCTGGAGGCAGGATTGAATGTTTTGGTGATTCCTCTCAATTCATTGGCACCGGGGCAGGAAGAAATTGAGATAGAGGCCTGAAATTCGCAGGGCGCCCGGCCCTTGACGCGGGCGGGCCGCTACCTGAATATGGGCCCGATCAGACCACCGGCCTTGAAACGACAAGCGATACAGTAACTGTGCATTTCTGAGCTAGTTTTGGCTAATTTCGACTTGCACTGGAACAGGACAGGCTGGTACTTACTTGGTAATGGACAATGATTGGTGTTTAGAAGCAGAAATAAAAGAGATGTTTGAGTGAGTTGTGTTGTTTACATGTGGCTTCTGCAGTGGGGGGTTTCCCCTTTGACTGAGGGATTCCCTCTCCAGAATGAGGCACAACACTGGCACCCTGTGCTGATCCCAGGTGGTGACCTAGGGACGCCAGGGCCAGAAGCAAAGATGCTTGAGAGATGTGGTATGACTAGGATGAGAGGATACATAATGAGTTGGGGTGATTGGAGGGGTGGGTATTTGGTGTGGTTTGTGGTATGGTATTAAGGCCCGCAGTAAATACAGGGCAGTCATTTATTGGTTTTAATTAGGGGGACACAAAATGTTCTAGAAACGCTCTGAAAATCTCAATTCTAGATACAAGGATGGCACGAGTTCCACTGGAGAGTTTGTTTGCAGGAGTGGGGGGGGGGGGAAGGGTTAGAGCCAGTCTGAATAGCAGGAGACCTTTAGGCTTTTATTGGACTCTATTCACCGGAATGATACTTATCACTGGTCTTTAGGATCAGAGAAATCTCCAAAGCCGTTATGATAGATATTGGTGTAGACTAACAATATAGCCTGCAATAACAAAGGCTTGGATGTAAACAGTATTGGCGATGTGAGTCGACCGGACTTGAAGTCCGTGTTGGGTCAGGTTCATCATTGTGTCTCTCTAAGTACTCCAACGGGGCTTCTAATGGAGCATGGACAGTCTGAAAGGCAAAGTACATGAAGAGGGGGTTATCTGTTGTTGCTGAATTCTGCACATGATTATCTATATATTCCTCAGCTCGATTGCCAAGGATTTCAGTGCTGTATTTCCCATAAGAACATGTATCAGCAACCGAGTCGTCATAAAAGTCATAGAACCCGTCATTTTCATGGTTATAGTGTCCCATCTCGCTGTTGTAGAATCCATAAAACTTGTCAAAGCCACGATACGTAGGGGTACAGTTCACATTACAGAAGCCCATTCCCCATTTACCCAGCATGTATGTATTGTAACCAAGCAGTTTCAGTGCCTCTGGGAGGAGGGGGTTGTCCTTGGGCAGGCATACTGGTGCTGTTCTCCTAATGTTGAAGTGCTGCAGCCCCAGGTGGAAGTTGTACCTTCCCGTTAACAGGGCTGCACGGGACGGCCCACACATCGGGGCCACGTAGTGGTTCTCTAGGATGATACCCTCCGACGCCAGCTGCGTCAGCACTGGGGTCTCGATGGTAGAGTCATGATACCCAATGTCATTGTAGCCGAGGTCATCAAGCAGCAAGTAGATGATGTTAGGTTGTTTGGAGTTTGGAAGTCTATTAGCAGAGATACCCTGATACAGCATCAACAGCAGGATGACTGGAAACACAGCCATCGTCAAGCGTCGAGTGAAAAGCCAAACACCTGTACATCAGCTAGAGGCTGCAGGTGACGTCTGCTTAACCCTTTAAGGGCCACACGGTGCTTTAAGGTGCTGTCCTTTGTTTTCATGATTCATGAATGTATCTCTGGCTAAAATACTTCCCATGGCTAAATGCATGATCCCTGGCTGCAGCCATGGTGAGTTTCTCACAATGCCTGCATCCATGAATGCATGCTGATGACCAAAGGACATAGTGCATTCAAGTACTGTGTGAGCCTTAAATGGTTAAGCACTAAGGGCTCTGTCATATGTTATGATGGGTTTGCATATATTCCCATCAATGTAAAAACTTAAGCATGCCACTCAAACTAAATTGACGATGAAGACACATGCATGTTCTCTAGACTTCAGAATGGTCCCTTATTGCAATGTGTAATGTATAATGATGACTATACTGGTATTCTTTGGCTCTAAAAACTCTAAACCACTTTTAATCAAGCACAAGACCGTCAGCTGGAGGCAGGATTAAATGTTTTGGTCATTCCTCTCAATTCATTGGCATCCGGGGCAGGAAGAAATTGAGATAGAGGCCTGAAATTCGCAGGGCGCCCGGCCCTTGACGCGGGCAGGCCGCTACCTGAATATGGGCCCGATCAGACCACCGGACGCGAAACGGCAAGCGATAGAGTAACTATGCATTTCTGAGCTAGTTTTGGCTAATTTCGACTTGCACTGGAACAGGACAGGCTGGTACTTACTTGGTAATGGACAATGATTGGTGTTTAGAAGCAGAAAGGAAGAGATGTTTGAGTGAGTTGTGTTGTTTACATGTGGCTTCTGCAGTTGGGGTTTCCCCTTTGACTGAGGGATTCCCTCTCCAGAATGAGGCACAACACTGGCACCCTGGTGACCTAGGGAAGCCAGGGCCGGAAGCAAAGATGCTTGAGAGATGTGGTGTGACTAGAATGAGAGGATACATAATGAGTTGGGGTGATTGGTGGGGTGGGTATTTGGTGTGGTTTGTGGTATGGTATTAAGGCCTGCAGTGAATACAAGGCAGTCATTTGTTGGTTTTAATTAGGGGGACTGGGAGAAGAGTCAAATGAGGTCCTGTAAAATAAATATAAATTGCATGGGCACACCACACAGAAATGTCCACTAAGAATAGAGATGGAGAGAAAGTTTTCTCTAATGTCTTTGAATAAATATCTATGTTTCAACTTTGTGGCATTGACTTGGGCACTGGCAGGGGGTAAGGGAGAAGAGGGACGGACGGGGGAGGGACTGGGGAAAGGGAGGAGGGCAGTTTACAGGACATAGACAACCCCCTCCCCCCTACGGTTTTGACCATGATAATTGTATGAAAAAACATTGCAAATTGATTGGCTTGTAAGCTTCTGTTCATGGCATCTCTCAATTGCGGTCATTGACATTAATCTTTTAAACCGTAAAACCCTATTATTGTGTCTCTCCAAGTACTCCAATGGGGCTTCTAGTGGAGTATGGACAGTCTGAAAGGCAAAGTACATGAAGAGGGGGTTATCTCTTGTTGTTAAATTCTGCACATGATCATCTATGTATTGCTCAGCTCGATTGCCAAGGATTTCAGTGCTGTATTTCCCATAAGAACATGTATCAGCAACCGAGTCGTCATAAAAGTCATAGAACCCGTCAATTTCATGGTTATAGTGTCCCATCTCGCTGTTGTAGAATCCATAAAACTTGTCAAAGCCACGATACGTCGGGGTACAGTTCACATTACAGAAGCCCATTCCCCATTTCCCCAGCATGTATGTGTTGTAACCAAGCAGCTTCAGTGCCTCTGGGAGGAGGGGGTTGTCCTTGGGCAGGCATACTGGTGCTGTTCTCCTAATGTTGAAGTGCTGCAGCCCCAGGTGGAAGTTGTACCTTCCCGTTAACAGGGCTGCACGGGACGGCCCACACATCGGGGCCACGTAGTGGTTCTCTAGGATGATACCCTCCGACGCCAGCTGCGTCAGCACTGGGGTCTCGATGGTAGAGTCATGATACCCAATGTCATTGTAGCCGAGGTCATCAAGCAGCAAGTAGATGATGTTAGGTTGTTTGGAGTTTGGAAGTCTATTAGCAGAGATACCCTGATACAGCATCAACAGCAGGATGACTGGAAACACAGCCATCGTCAAGCGTCGAGTGAAAAGCCAAACACCTGTACATCAGCTAGAGGCTGCAGGTGACGTCTGCTTAACCCTTTAAGGGCCACACGGTGCTTTAAGGTGCTGTCCTTTGTTTTCATGATTCATGAATGTATCTCTGGCTAAAATACTTCCCATGGCTAAATGCATGATCCCTGGCTGCAGCCATGGTGAGTTTCTCACAATGCCTGCATCCATGAATGCATGCTGATGACCAAAGGACATAGTGCATTCAAGTACTGTGTGAGCCTTAAATGGTTAAGCACTAAGGGCTCTGTCATATGTTATGATGGGTTTGCATATATTCCCATCAATGTAAAAACTTAAGCATGCCACTCAAACTAAATTGACGATGAAGACACATGCATGTTCTCTAGACTTCAGAATGGTCCCTTATTGCAATGTGTAATGTATAATGATGACTATACTGGTATTCTTTGGCTCTAAAAACTCTAAACCACTTTTAATCAAGCACAAGACCGTCAGCTGGAGGCAGGATTAAATGTTTTGGTCATTCCTCTCAATTCATTGGCATCCGGGGCAGGAAGAAATTGAGATAGAGGCCTGAAATTCGCAGGGCGCCCGGCCCTTGACGCGGGCAGGCCGCTACCTGAATATGGGCCCGATCAGACCACCGGACGCGAAACGGCAAGCGATAGAGTAACTATGCATTTCTGAGCTAGTTTTGGCTAATTTCGACTTGCACTGGAACAGGACAGGCTGGTACTTACTTGGTAATGGACAATGATTGGTGTTTAGAAGCAGAAAGGAAGAGATGTTTGAGTGAGTTGTGTTGTTTACATGTGGCTTCTGCAGTTGGGGTTTCCCCTTTGACTGAGGGATTCCCTCTCCAGAATGAGGCACAACACTGGCACCCTGGTGACCTAGGGAAGCCAGGGCCGGAAGCAAAGATGCTTGAGAGATGTGGTGTGACTAGAATGAGAGGATACATAATGAGTTGGGGTGATTGGTGGGGTGGGTATTTGGTGTGGTTTGTGGTATGGTATTAAGGCCTGCAGTGAATACAAGGCAGTCATTTGTTGGTTTTAATTAGGGGGACTGGGAGAAGAGTCAAATGAGGTCCTGTAAAATAAATATAAATTGCATGGGCACACCACACAGAAATGTCCACTAAGAATAGAGATGGAGAGAAAGTTTTCTCTAATGTCTTTGAATAAATATCTATGTTTCAACTTTGTGGCATTGACTTGGGCACTGGCAGGGGGTAAGGGAGAAGAGGGACGGACGGGGGAGGGACTGGGGAAAGGGAGGAGGGCAGTTTACAGGACATAGACAACCCCCTCCCCCCTACGGTTTTGACCATGATAATTGTATGAAAAAACATTGCAAATTGATTGGCTTGTAAGCTTCTGTTCATGGCATCTCTCAATTGCGGTCATTGACATTAATCTTTTAAACCGTAAAACCCTATTATTGTGTCTCTCCAAGTACTCCAATGGGGCTTCTAGTGGAGTATGGACAGTCTGAAAGGCAAAGTACATGAAGAGGGGGTTATCTCTTGTTGTTAAATTCTGCACATGATCATCTATGTATTGCTCAGCTCGATTGCCAAGGATTTCAGTGCTGTATTTCCCATAAGAACATGTATCAGCAACCGAGTCGTCATAAAAGTCATAGAACCCGTCAATTTCATGGTTATAGTGTCCCATCTCGCTGTTGTAGAATCCATAAAACTTGTCAAAGCCACGATACGTCGGGGTACAGTTCACATTACAGAAGCCCATTCCCCATTTCCCCAGCATGTATGTGTTGTAACCAAGCAGCTTCAGTGCCTCTGGGAGGAGGGGGTTGTCCTTGGGCAGGCATACTGGTGCTGTTCTCCTAATGTTGAAGTGCTGCAGCCCCAGGTGGAAGTTGTACCTTCCCATTAACAGGGCTGCACGGGACGGCCCACACATCGGGGCCACGTAGTGGTTCTCTAGGATGATACCCTCCGACGCCAGCTGCGTCAGCACTGGGGTCTCGATGGTAGAGTCATGATACCCAATGTCATTGTAGCCGAGGTCATCAAGCAGCAAGTAGATGATGTTAGGTTGTTTGGAGTTTGGAAGTCTATTAGCAGAGATACCCTGATACAGCATCAACAGCAGGATGACTGGAAACACAGCCATCGTCAAGCGTCGAGTGAAAAGCCAAACACCTGTACATCAGCTAGAGGCTGCAGGTGACGTCTGCTTAACCCTTTAAGGGCCACACGGTGCTTTAAGGTGCTGTCCTTTGTTTTCATGATTCATGAATGTATCTCTGGCTAAAATACTTCCCATGGCTAAATGCATGATCCCTGGCTGCAGCCATGGTGAGTTTCTCACAATGCCTGCATCCATGAATGCATGCTGATGACCAAAGGACATAGTGCATTCAAGTACTGTGTGAGCCTTAAATGGTTAAGCACTAAGGGCTCTGTCATATGTTATGATGGGTTTGCATATATTCCCATCAATGTAAAAACTTAAGCATGCCACTCAAACTAAATTGACGATGAAGACACATGCATGTTCTCTAGACTTCAGAATGGTCCCTTATTGCAATGTGTAATGTATAATGATGACTATACTGGTATTCTTTGGCTCTAAAAACTCTAAACCACTTTTAATCAAGCACAAGACCGTCAGCTGGAGGCAGGATTAAATGTTTTGGTCATTCCTCTCAATTCATTGGCATCCGGGGCAGGAAGAAATTGAGATAGAGGCCTGAAATTCGCAGGGCGCCCGGCCCTTGACGCGGGCAGGCCGCTACCTGAATATGGGCCCGATCAGACCACCGGACGCGAAACGGCAAGCGATAGAGTAACTATGCATTTCTGAGCTAGTTTTGGCTAATTTCGACTTGCACTGGAACAGGACAGGCTGGTACTTACTTGGTAATGGACAATGATTGGTGTTTAGAAGCAGAAAGGAAGAGATGTTTGAGTGAGTTGTGTTGTTTACATGTGGCTTCTGCAGTTGGGGTTTCCCCTTTGACTGAGGGATTCCCTCTCCAGAATGAGGCACAACACTGGCACCCTGGTGACCTAGGGAAGCCAGGGCCGGAAGCAAAGATGCTTGAGAGATGTGGTGTGACTAGAATGAGAGGATACATAATGAGTTGGGGTGATTGGTGGGGTGGGTATTTGGTGTGGTTTGTGGTATGGTATTAAGGCCTGCAGTGAATACAAGGCAGTCATTTGTTGGTTTTAATTAGGGGGACTGGGAGAAGAGTCAAATGAGGTCCTGTAAAATAAATATAAATTGCATGGGCACACCACACAGAAATGTCCACTAAGAATAGAGATGGAGAGAAAGTTTTCTCTAATGTCTTTGAATAAATATCTATGTTTCAACTTTGTGGCATTGACTTGGGCACTGGCAGGGGGTAAGGGAGAAGAGGGACGGACGGGGGAGGGACTGGGGAAAGGGAGGAGGGCAGTTTACAGGACATAGACAACCCCCTCCCCCCTACGGTTTTGACCATGATAATTGTATGAAAAAACATTGCAAATTGATTGGCTTGTAAGCTTCTGTTCATGGCATCTCTCAATTGCGGTCATTGACATTAATCTTTTAAACCGTAAAACCCTATTATTGTGTCTCTCCAAGTACTCCAATGGGGCTTCTAGTGGAGTATGGACAGTCTGAAAGGCAAAGTACATGAAGAGGGGGTTATCTCTTGTTGTTAAATTCTGCACATGATCATCTATGTATTGCTCAGCTCGATTGCCAAGGATTTCAGTGCTGTATTTCCCATAAGAACATGTATCAGCAACCGAGTCGTCATAAAAGTCATAGAACCCGTCAATTTCATGGTTATAGTGTCCCATCTCGCTGTTGTAGAATCCATAAAACTTGTCAAAGCCACGATACGTCGGGGTACAGTTCACATTACAGAAGCCCATTCCCCATTTCCCCAGCATGTATGTGTTGTAACCAAGCAGCTTCAGTGCCTCTGGGAGGAGGGGGTTGTCCTTGGGCAGGCATACTGGTGCTGTTCTCCTAATGTTGAAGTGCTGCAGCCCCAGGTGGAAGTTGTACCTTCCCATTAACAGGGCTGCACGGGACGGCCCACACATCGGGGCCACGTAGTGGTTCTCTAGGATGATACCCTCCGACGCCAGCTGCGTCAGCACTGGGGTCTCGATGGTAGAGTCATGATACCCAATGTCATTGTAGCCGAGGTCATCAAGCAGCAAGTAGATGATGTTAGGTTGTTTGGAGTTTGGAAGTCTATTAGCAGAGATACCCTGATACAGCATCAACAGCAGGATGACTGGAAACACAGCCATCGTCAAGCGTCGAGTGAAAAGCCAAACACCTGTACATCAGCTAGAGGCTGCAGGTGACGTCTGCTTAACCCTTTAAGGGCCACACGGTGCTTTAAGGTGCTGTCCTTTGTTTTCATGATTCATGAATGTATCTCTGGCTAAAATACTTCCCATGGCTAAATGCATGATCCCTGGCTGCAGCCATGGTGAGTTTCTCACAATGCCTGCATCCATGAATGCATGCTGATGACCAAAGGACATAGTGCATTCAAGTACTGTGTGAGCCTTAAATGGTTAAGCACTAAGGGCTCTGTCATATGTTATGATGGGTTTGCATATATTCCCATCAATGTAAAAACTTAAGCATGCCACTCAAACTAAATTGACGATGAAGACACATGCATGTTCTCTAGACTTCAGAATGGTCCCTTATTGCAATGTGTAATGTATAATGATGACTATACTGGTATTCTTTGGCTCTAAAAACTCTAAACCACTTTTAATCAAGCACAAGACCGTCAGCTGGAGGCAGGATTAAATGTTTTGGTCATTCCTCTCAATTCATTGGCATCCGGGGCAGGAAGAAATTGAGATAGAGGCCTGAAATTCGCAGGGCGCCCGGCCCTTGACGCGGGCAGGCCGCTACCTGAATATGGGCCCGATCAGACCACCGGACGCGAAACGGCAAGCGATAGAGTAACTATGCATTTCTGAGCTAGTTTTGGCTAATTTCGACTTGCACTGGAACAGGACAGGCTGGTACTTACTTGGTAATGGACAATGATTGGTGTTTAGAAGCAGAAAGGAAGAGATGTTTGAGTGAGTTGTGTTGTTTACATGTGGCTTCTGCAGTTGGGGTTTCCCCTTTGACTGAGGGATTCCCTCTCCAGAATGAGGCACAACACTGGCACCCTGGTGACCTAGGGAAGCCAGGGCCGGAAGCAAAGATGCTTGAGAGATGTGGTGTGACTAGAATGAGAGGATACATAATGAGTTGGGGTGATTGGTGGGGTGGGTATTTGGTGTGGTTTGTGGTATGGTATTAAGGCCTGCAGTGAATACAAGGCAGTCATTTGTTGGTTTTAATTAGGGGGACTGGGAGAAGAGTCAAATGAGGTCCTGTAAAATAAATATAAATTGCATGGGCACACCACACAGAAATGTCCACTAAGAATAGAGATGGAGAGAAAGTTTTCTCTAATGTCTTTGAATAAATATCTATGTTTCAACTTTGTGGCATTGACTTGGGCACTGGCAGGGGGTAAGGGAGAAGAGGGACGGACGGGGGAGGGACTGGGGAAAGGGAGGAGGGCAGTTTACAGGACATAGACAACCCCCTCCCCCCTACGGTTTTGACCATGATAATTGTATGAAAAAACATTGCAAATTGATTGGCTTGTAAGCTTCTGTTCATGGCATCTCTCAATTGCGGTCATTGACATTAATCTTTTAAACCGTAAAACCCTATTATTGTGTCTCTCCAAGTACTCCAATGGGGCTTCTAGTGGAGTATGGACAGTCTGAAAGGCAAAGTACATGAAGAGGGGGTTATCTCTTGTTGTTAAATTCTGCACATGATCATCTATGTATTGCTCAGCTCGATTGCCAAGGATTTCAGTGCTGTATTTCCCATAAGAACATGTATCAGCAACCGAGTCGTCATAAAAGTCATAGAACCCGTCAATTTCATGGTTATAGTGTCCCATCTCGCTGTTGTAGAATCCATAAAACTTGTCAAAGCCACGATACGTCGGGGTACAGTTCACATTACAGAAGCCCATTCCCCATTTCCCCAGCATGTATGTGTTGTAACCAAGCAGCTTCAGTGCCTCTGGGAGGAGGGGGTTGTCCTTGGGCAGGCATACTGGTGCTGTTCTCCTAATGTTGAAGTGCTGCAGCCCCAGGTGGAAGTTGTACCTTCCCATTAACAGGGCTGCACGGGACGGCCCACACATCGGGGCCACGTAGTGGTTCTCTAGGATGATACCCTCCGACGCCAGCTGCGTCAGCACTGGGGTCTCGATGGTAGAGTCATGATACCCAATGTCATTGTAGCCGAGGTCATCAAGCAGCAAGTAGATGATGTTAGGTTGTTTGGAGTTTGGAAGTCTATTAGCAGAGATACCCTGATACAGCATCAACAGCAGGATGACTGGAAACACAGCCATCGTCAAGCGTCGAGTGAAAAGCCAAACACCTGTACATCAGCTAGAGGCTGCAGGTGACGTCTGCTTAACCCTTTAAGGGCCACACGGTGCTTTAAGGTGCTGTCCTTTGTTTTCATGATTCATGAATGTATCTCTGGCTAAAATACTTCCCATGGCTAAATGCATGATCCCTGGCTGCAGCCATGGTGAGTTTCTCACAATGCCTGCATCCATGAATGCATGCTGATGACCAAAGGACATAGTGCATTCAAGTACTGTGTGAGCCTTAAATGGTTAAGCACTAAGGGCTCTGTCATATGTTATGATGGGTTTGCATATATTCCCATCAATGTAAAAACTTAAGCATGCCACTCAAACTAAATTGACGATGAAGACACATGCATGTTCTCTAGACTTCAGAATGGTCCCTTATTGCAATGTGTAATGTATAATGATGACTATACTGGTATTCTTTGGCTCTAAAAACTCTAAACCACTTTTAATCAAGCACAAGACCGTCAGCTGGAGGCAGGATTAAATGTTTTGGTCATTCCTCTCAATTCATTGGCATCCGGGGCAGGAAGAAATTGAGATAGAGGCCTGAAATTCGCAGGGCGCCCGGCCCTTGACGCGGGCAGGCCGCTACCTGAATATGGGCCCGATCAGACCACCGGACGCGAAACGGCAAGCGATAGAGTAACTATGCATTTCTGAGCTAGTTTTGGCTAATTTCGACTTGCACTGGAACAGGACAGGCTGGTACTTACTTGGTAATGGACAATGATTGGTGTTTAGAAGCAGAAAGGAAGAGATGTTTGAGTGAGTTGTGTTGTTTACATGTGGCTTCTGCAGTTGGGGTTTCCCCTTTGACTGAGGGATTCCCTCTCCAGAATGAGGCACAACACTGGCACCCTGGTGACCTAGGGAAGCCAGGGCCGGAAGCAAAGATGCTTGAGAGATGTGGTGTGACTAGAATGAGAGGATACATAATGAGTTGGGGTGATTGGTGGGGTGGGTATTTGGTGTGGTTTGTGGTATGGTATTAAGGCCTGCAGTGAATACAAGGCAGTCATTTGTTGGTTTTAATTAGGGGGACTGGGAGAAGAGTCAAATGAGGTCCTGTAAAATAAATATAAATTGCATGGGCACACCACACAGAAATGTCCACTAAGAATAGAGATGGAGAGAAAGTTTTCTCTAATGTCTTTGAATAAATATCTATGTTTCAACTTTGTGGCATTGACTTGGGCACTGGCAGGGGGTAAGGGAGAAGAGGGACGGACGGGGGAGGGACTGGGGAAAGGGAGGAGGGCAGTTTACAGGACATAGACAACCCCCTCCCCCCTACGGTTTTGACCATGATAATTGTATGAAAAAACATTGCAAATTGATTGGCTTGTAAGCTTCTGTTCATGGCATCTCTCAATTGCGGTCATTGACATTAATCTTTTAAACCGTAAAACCCTATTATTGTGTCTCTCCAAGTACTCCAATGGGGCTTCTAGTGGAGTATGGACAGTCTGAAAGGCAAAGTACATGAAGAGGGGGTTATCTCTTGTTGTTAAATTCTGCACATGATCATCTATGTATTGCTCAGCTCGATTGCCAAGGATTTCAGTGCTGTATTTCCCATAAGAACATGTATCAGCAACCGAGTCGTCATAAAAGTCATAGAACCCGTCAATTTCATGGTTATAGTGTCCCATCTCGCTGTTGTAGAATCCATAAAACTTGTCAAAGCCACGATACGTCGGGGTACAGTTCACATTACAGAAGCCCATTCCCCATTTCCCCAGCATGTATGTGTTGTAACCAAGCAGCTTCAGTGCCTCTGGGAGGAGGGGGTTGTCCTTGGGCAGGCATACTGGTGCTGTTCTCCTAATGTTGAAGTGCTGCAGCCCCAGGTGGAAGTTGTACCTTCCCGTTAACAGGGCTGCACGGGACGGCCCACACATCGGGGCCACGTAGTGGTTCTCTAGGATGATACCCTCCGACGCCAGCTGCGTCAGCACTGGGGTCTCGATGGTAGAGTCATGATACCCAATGTCATTGTAGCCGAGGTCATCAAGCAGCAAGTAGATGATGTTAGGTTGTTTGGAGTTTGGAAGTCTATTAGCAGAGATACCCTGATACAGCATCAACAGCAGGATGACTGGAAACACAGCCATCGTCAAGCGTCGAGTGAAAAGCCAAACACCTGTACATCAGCTAGAGGCTGCAGGTGACGTCTGCTTAACCCTTTAAGGGCCACACGGTGCTTTAAGGTGCTGTCCTTTGTTTTCATGATTCATGAATGTATCTCTGGCTAAAATACTTCCCATGGCTAAATGCATGATCCCTGGCTGCAGCCATGGTGAGTTTCTCACAATGCCTGCATCCATGAATGCATGCTGATGACCAAAGGACATAGTGCATTCAAGTACTGTGTGAGCCTTAAATGGTTAAGCACTAAGGGCTCTGTCATATGTTATGATGGGTTTGCATATATTCCCATCAATGTAAAAACTTAAGCATGCCACTCAAACTAAATTGACGATGAAGACACATGCATGTTCTCTAGACTTCAGAATGGTCCCTTATTGCAATGTGTAATGTATAATGATGACTATACTGGTATTCTTTGGCTCTAAAAACTCTAAACCACTTTTAATCAAGCACAAGACCGTCAGCTGGAGGCAGGATTAAATGTTTTGGTCATTCCTCTCAATTCATTGGCATCCGGGGCAGGAAGAAATTGAGATAGAGGCCTGAAATTCGCAGGGCGCCCGGCCCTTGACGCGGGCAGGCCGCTACCTGAATATGGGCCCGATCAGACCACCGGACGCGAAACGGCAAGCGATAGAGTAACTATGCATTTCTGAGCTAGTTTTGGCTAATTTCGACTTGCACTGGAACAGGACAGGCTGGTACTTACTTGGTAATGGACAATGATTGGTGTTTAGAAGCAGAAAGGAAGAGATGTTTGAGTGAGTTGTGTTGTTTACATGTGGCTTCTGCAGTTGGGGTTTCCCCTTTGACTGAGGGATTCCCTCTCCAGAATGAGGCACAACACTGGCACCCTGGTGACCTAGGGAAGCCAGGGCCGGAAGCAAAGATGCTTGAGAGATGTGGTGTGACTAGAATGAGAGGATACATAATGAGTTGGGGTGATTGGTGGGGTGGGTATTTGGTGTGGTTTGTGGTATGGTATTAAGGCCTGCAGTGAATACAAGGCAGTCATTTGTTGGTTTTAATTAGGGGGACTGGGAGAAGAGTCAAATGAGGTCCTGTAAAATAAATATAAATTGCATGGGCACACCACACAGAAATGTCCACTAAGAATAGAGATGGAGAGAAAGTTTTCTCTAATGTCTTTGAATAAATATCTATGTTTCAACTTTGTGGCATTGACTTGGGCACTGGCAGGGGGTAAGGGAGAAGAGGGACGGACGGGGGAGGGACTGGGGAAAGGGAGGAGGGCAGTTTACAGGACATAGACAACCCCCTCCCCCCTACGGTTTTGACCATGATAATTGTATGAAAAAACATTGCAAATTGATTGGCTTGTAAGCTTCTGTTCATGGCATCTCTCAATTGCGGTCATTGACATTAATCTTTTAAACCGTAAAACCCTATTATTGTGTCTCTCCAAGTACTCCAATGGGGCTTCTAGTGGAGTATGGACAGTCTGAAAGGCAAAGTACATGAAGAGGGGGTTATCTCTTGTTGTTAAATTCTGCACATGATCATCTATGTATTGCTCAGCTCGATTGCCAAGGATTTCAGTGCTGTATTTCCCATAAGAACATGTATCAGCAACCGAGTCGTCATAAAAGTCATAGAACCCGTCAATTTCATGGTTATAGTGTCCCATCTCGCTGTTGTAGAATCCATAAAACTTGTCAAAGCCACGATACGTCGGGGTACAGTTCACATTACAGAAGCCCATTCCCCATTTCCCCAGCATGTATGTGTTGTAACCAAGCAGCTTCAGTGCCTCTGGGAGGAGGGGGTTGTCCTTGGGCAGGCATACTGGTGCTGTTCTCCTAATGTTGAAGTGCTGCAGCCCCAGGTGGAAGTTGTACCTTCCCATTAACAGGGCTGCACGGGACGGCCCACACATCGGGGCCACGTAGTGGTTCTCTAGGATGATACCCTCCGACGCCAGCTGCGTCAGCACTGGGGTCTCGATGGTAGAGTCATGATACCCAATGTCATTGTAGCCGAGGTCATCAAGCAGCAAGTAGATGATGTTAGGTTGTTTGGAGTTTGGAAGTCTATTAGCAGAGATACCCTGATACAGCATCAACAGCAGGATGACTGGAAACACAGCCATCGTCAAGCGTCGAGTGAAAAGCCAAACACCTGTACATCAGCTAGAGGCTGCAGGTGACGTCTGCTTAACCCTTTAAGGGCCACACGGTGCTTTAAGGTGCTGTCCTTTGTTTTCATGATTCATGAATGTATCTCTGGCTAAAATACTTCCCATGGCTAAATGCATGATCCCTGGCTGCAGCCATGGTGAGTTTCTCACAATGCCTGCATCCATGAATGCATGCTGATGACCAAAGGACATAGTGCATTCAAGTACTGTGTGAGCCTTAAATGGTTAAGCACTAAGGGCTCTGTCATATGTTATGATGGGTTTGCATATATTCCCATCAATGTAAAAACTTAAGCATGCCACTCAAACTAAATTGACGATGAAGACACATGCATGTTCTCTAGACTTCAGAATGGTCCCTTATTGCAATGTGTAATGTATAATGATGACTATACTGGTATTCTTTGGCTCTAAAAACTCTAAACCACTTTTAATCAAGCACAAGACCGTCAGCTGGAGGCAGGATTAAATGTTTTGGTCATTCCTCTCAATTCATTGGCATCCGGGGCAGGAAGAAATTGAGATAGAGGCCTGAAATTCGCAGGGCGCCCGGCCCTTGACGCGGGCAGGCCGCTACCTGAATATGGGCCCGATCAGACCACCGGACGCGAAACGGCAAGCGATAGAGTAACTATGCATTTCTGAGCTAGTTTTGGCTAATTTCGACTTGCACTGGAACAGGACAGGCTGGTACTTACTTGGTAATGGACAATGATTGGTGTTTAGAAGCAGAAAGGAAGAGATGTTTGAGTGAGTTGTGTTGTTTACATGTGGCTTCTGCAGTTGGGGTTTCCCCTTTGACTGAGGGATTCCCTCTCCAGAATGAGGCACAACACTGGCACCCTGGTGACCTAGGGAAGCCAGGGCCGGAAGCAAAGATGCTTGAGAGATGTGGTGTGACTAGAATGAGAGGATACATAATGAGTTGGGGTGATTGGTGGGGTGGGTATTTGGTGTGGTTTGTGGTATGGTATTAAGGCCTGCAGTGAATACAAGGCAGTCATTTGTTGGTTTTAATTAGGGGGACTGGGAGAAGAGTCAAATGAGGTCCTGTAAAATAAATATAAATTGCATGGGCACACCACACAGAAATGTCCACTAAGAATAGAGATGGAGAGAAAGTTTTCTCTAATGTCTTTGAATAAATATCTATGTTTCAACTTTGTGGCATTGACTTGGGCACTGGCAGGGGGTAAGGGAGAAGAGGGACGGACGGGGGAGGGACTGGGGAAAGGGAGGAGGGCAGTTTACAGGACATAGACAACCCCCTCCCCCCTACGGTTTTGACCATGATAATTGTATGAAAAAACATTGCAAATTGATTGGCTTGTAAGCTTCTGTTCATGGCATCTCTCAATTGCGGTCATTGACATTAATCTTTTAAACCGTAAAACCCTATTATTGTGTCTCTCCAAGTACTCCAATGGGGCTTCTAGTGGAGTATGGACAGTCTGAAAGGCAAAGTACATGAAGAGGGGGTTATCTCTTGTTGTTAAATTCTGCACATGATCATCTATGTATTGCTCAGCTCGATTGCCAAGGATTTCAGTGCTGTATTTCCCATAAGAACATGTATCAGCAACCGAGTCGTCATAAAAGTCATAGAACCCGTCAATTTCATGGTTATAGTGTCCCATCTCGCTGTTGTAGAATCCATAAAACTTGTCAAAGCCACGATACGTCGGGGTACAGTTCACATTACAGAAGCCCATTCCCCATTTCCCCAGCATGTATGTGTTGTAACCAAGCAGCTTCAGTGCCTCTGGGAGGAGGGGGTTGTCCTTGGGCAGGCATACTGGTGCTGTTCTCCTAATGTTGAAGTGCTGCAGCCCCAGGTGGAAGTTGTACCTTCCCGTTAACAGGGCTGCACGGGACGGCCCACACATCGGGGCCACGTAGTGGTTCTCTAGGATGATACCCTCCGACGCCAGCTGCGTCAGCACTGGGGTCTCGATGGTAGAGTCATGATACCCAATGTCATTGTAGCCGAGGTCATCAAGCAGCAAGTAGATGATGTTAGGTTGTTTGGAGTTTGGAAGTCTATTAGCAGAGATACCCTGATACAGCATCAACAGCAGGATGACTGGAAACACAGCCATCGTCAAGCGTCGAGTGAAAAGCCAAACACCTGTACATCAGCTAGAGGCTGCAGGTGACGTCTGCTTAACCCTTTAAGGGCCACACGGTGCTTTAAGGTGCTGTCCTTTGTTTTCATGATTCATGAATGTATCTCTGGCTAAAATACTTCCCATGGCTAAATGCATGATCCCTGGCTGCAGCCATGGTGAGTTTCTCACAATGCCTGCATCCATGAATGCATGCTGATGACCAAAGGACATAGTGCATTCAAGTACTGTGTGAGCCTTAAATGGTTAAGCACTAAGGGCTCTGTCATATGTTATGATGGGTTTGCATATATTCCCATCAATGTAAAAACTTAAGCATGCCACTCAAACTAAATTGACGATGAAGACACATGCATGTTCTCTAGACTTCAGAATGGTCCCTTATTGCAATGTGTAATGTATAATGATGACTATACTGGTATTCTTTGGCTCTAAAAACTCTAAACCACTTTTAATCAAGCACAAGACCGTCAGCTGGAGGCAGGATTAAATGTTTTGGTCATTCCTCTCAATTCATTGGCATCCGGGGCAGGAAGAAATTGAGATAGAGGCCTGAAATTCGCAGGGCGCCCGGCCCTTGACGCGGGCAGGCCGCTACCTGAATATGGGCCCGATCAGACCACCGGACGCGAAACGGCAAGCGATAGAGTAACTATGCATTTCTGAGCTAGTTTTGGCTAATTTCGACTTGCACTGGAACAGGACAGGCTGGTACTTACTTGGTAATGGACAATGATTGGTGTTTAGAAGCAGAAAGGAAGAGATGTTTGAGTGAGTTGTGTTGTTTACATGTGGCTTCTGCAGTTGGGGTTTCCCCTTTGACTGAGGGATTCCCTCTCCAGAATGAGGCACAACACTGGCACCCTGGTGACCTAGGGAAGCCAGGGCCGGAAGCAAAGATGCTTGAGAGATGTGGTGTGACTAGAATGAGAGGATACATAATGAGTTGGGGTGATTGGTGGGGTGGGTATTTGGTGTGGTTTGTGGTATGGTATTAAGGCCTGCAGTGAATACAAGGCAGTCATTTGTTGGTTTTAATTAGGGGGACTGGGAGAAGAGTCAAATGAGGTCCTGTAAAATAAATATAAATTGCATGGGCACACCACACAGAAATGTCCACTAAGAATAGAGATGGAGAGAAAGTTTTCTCTAATGTCTTTGAATAAATATCTATGTTTCAACTTTGTGGCATTGACTTGGGCACTGGCAGGGGGTAAGGGAGAAGAGGGACGGACGGGGGAGGGACTGGGGAAAGGGAGGAGGGCAGTTTACAGGACATAGACAACCCCCTCCCCCCTACGGTTTTGACCATGATAATTGTATGAAAAAACATTGCAAATTGATTGGCT